>CM043324.1:38405610-38678110 GCA_023736055.1 Quercus glauca | reverse complement strand
TGAAATGACCGGGTTCCTTTCCTTTTAAGCTGTCATTCCACCTTTATTACCATGTGTACCATGTCCTCAAACTCCACGTAGTGCTGCAACTCCACCACGTTGGCAATTTCCCGATTCAACCCATTCAGAAATCTTGTCAAAGTAGTTTCTCTATCCTCCTCTACATTAGCCTGAATCATGGAAATCTCCACCTCCTTGTGATAATCATCCACGCTCCTATAGCCTTGAGTAAGACTCTGTAATTTCTGATACAAGTCCCTATAGTAGTGACTAGGGACAAACCGCCTCCTCATGGTGGCCTTCATTTCCTCCCATGTCTCAATAGGCCTCTCACAGTTTCTTCTTCTGTTCATCACAAGTTGATCCCACCATAACATAGTCAGTAAACTCAATCACAACTAGTTTTACATTTTTCTCCTCTGAGTAGTTGTGGCACTCAAAGATGAACTCCACATTCTTCTCCCACTCCAAGTACACTTCTAGATCATTTTTCCCTTAGAACGATGGTATCTTCATTTTGATCTCTTCGGAAACATCTACCACGCCTTTCTCCCCTTAGCGCAAACCTGCCCTCATTGTTCAATGAAGTTTGATTCTCTTCATCCTCAAACTCATCCTCATGGTAGTCATCAGAATCATCCATGCGCGCACGTCTTCCTTGCCTTCTAGCATTAAGGGCTCTTTGGGGATGCTCCTCATGCAAAGAAGTAATAACAGCGTCTTGCCTATCCATCCGATCCCGAATATCATTAAACACCACGTTTATACGTTCAAATTGTTGTTGCATAGGTTGCAACATGATGGATGACTCCTACCCTTCTCTGTTTGATGCTTCGCCCCTAGAAGACATAATTTTGAAATTATAAAGAAATGTTAGAAATAATTCCTCACAACACTCGCTCACGTGTTTACACTCAAATTATGTCACTCACATTCGTGTTTCACTCTTAAATTGATTTTTTTCCAATATTAGTTTCACACTCTCTTGCCTTTTTCCACTCGTAGCTTCCCATTTTTAGTTCTGTTTAAACTAATAAACTTGATCAAGAAATTCAATTTGTATTATTTAAACTAATACCAATGGCAAGAAAATATGATAGAAACACTAAATCAATAATATTTTCGTCTGAGAGAATTGAAACGACAAATTTTTTTTTTTTCTGTTTTCTATTTCTTTTCTGAAGTCTCTTCTTTTTTCTTTTCTTCATTTTTTTTTTCTTTTGGGAGCTTGGTGCACAATTTTAACCTAGTGCACGTCACAAAATAAGAACGAAGAGTAAAGAACACAAAAGGAACAAGACAGGATGATAACAGGAAACAAAAGATAAAGGGAAAGAAAACTAATTTTAGAACCTGTGCTCTGATACCAAATGATGTGAACCTCAATCGACACGCTTTGAGACCCAATAAAAATATTGGAATACTTGCCAAAGAAAACTAAAATTCAGATTTTTGATAGAAACCCCAACCCAACATTTATAATCGAAACGCGAACCAAAAGTATAAGTGTAACACCTTGACTCAATGATTATAATTGAATCACAAACCAAATGTATAAAGTTTGAACGTCATGAGGAAGAATCCCTGATAAGTTCACAGTTCTTGAAGAACCAAAAGAAGAGCAAAACCTCACATTTTCTGATTTTTTATTCAATATAGAAAAATATAAAAAAAACGTACTAAATAATAAAACCCTAAATAATAGTTGATTTTGTTTAAAATTAGCATATCCAAAAAAGAAAAATAGCTAAAAAAACGTTCTAAATAATAAAAACCTAAAATTAAGGTAGATTTGGCCCGAAATTAGAAGATCCAGAGTAGGAAAAATGTCTATTAACTGATATGGAGCTGGAAAATCAATTAGCATTAATCCATGTCATAAATCATGCCTAATTCAGCCAGATTAACCCTCAATAGCTTGGATTAAATTTATTATACCTTCATCTTCCTTTGAGCCAAGCTTGGAATGCCTTATATTAGAATCAGCCCAAATCTCTTGAATCAGCCCATTAAGTGCTTCTTTGATCTTCTTGGATCTTACTTTAATAATAGGCCCAACTGGAACATGCAATAGATCCTTGAATGCTTGTTGATTCTCATCATTACCCGTGCTTAAAAATACGGTTCTGCCCAAATTTAAAGTCAAATCGGGCCAGGACAAGCAGAAAACAAGATAAAAAGAAATTTTGTTCTAGGTATAGTTTCTCCCGACCCAAGTTATAGCGTTCCCAAAAAATAGTAAAAAAATTCAAAATAGTAAAAAACATCATTCTCATTTTATTTCTGACCAAAATGAACCAGGATAGGCTGAAAAAGCGATAAAAATTTTTTCGAACCGAGTACAGTTTCTACCTCATCCTTGCTAGAGCATTCTAAAAAAAATTCAAAAAATTTATTAAAATAATTCACAAAAATTAAAAATATTATTCTGCCCAAATTTCACTCCAAACTTCGCTAGGACAAGAAAAAAACGAGATACAAAGAAATTTCGCTCCAAGTACCGTTTCTCCCAACTCATGTTATAGCATTCCCAAAAAAAAAATAAAAAAATTCAAAAAATTAAAAAAACATCATTCCCGCTTTATTTCTGGCCAAAACGGACTAGGATAGGCCGATTAAGCGACAAAATTTTTTTCTAATTGACTACAATTTTTACTAGAGCATTTAAAAAAAAATTCAACAAAATTATTAAAATAATTCAAAAAAATTAAAAATATCATTCTGCCCAAATTTAAAACCAAACCAATCTAGGACAAGTAGAAAACAAGATTAAAAAAAAAAAAAAAAAATTCTCTATTGGTACCGTTTCTCCCGACCCATGTTACAACATTCCCAAAAAAATAGTAAAAAAATTCAAAAAATTCAAAAACATCATTCTCGCTTTATTTCTGACCAAACCAGACCAGAATAGACTGAAAAAAGTTATATAAAAAATTTCGTATCGAGTATAGTTTCTACTTTACCCATGCTAGGGCATTCTAAAAAACAATTCAAAAAAAATAATAAAATAAGTCAGAGAAATTAAAAATATGATTCTACCCAAATTTCAAGTCAAACCGGGCCAGGACAAGTAGAAAATAAGATAAAAAGAAATTTCATTTCGGGTATAATTTTCCCGACCCAAGTTATAACGTACCTAAAAAAATAGTAAAAAAATTCAAAAAAGTAAAAAACATCTTTCTTGTTTTATTTCGGAGCAAAACAGACCAGGATATACTGAAAAAGTGATAAAAACTTTTTCGAACTGAGTATTGTTTCTACCTCACCCTTGTTTGAGCATTCTCAAAAAAATTAAAAAAATTATTAAAATAATTCAAAAAAATTAAAAATATCATTCTATCCAAATTTCGAGCCAGATCGAGCCAGGACAAGTAGAAAACGAGATAAAAAGAAATTTCTCTTCGGGTCTGAACCAAAGTTACTGTTGGAAAATCTGGTTTTGTATCTCATACAAAATACACAGCGGAAGCAACAAATGCGGATCTACTTCAATCATGAAAGACAAACATATAACCATGAATTCTAGAATAAAGAAAAGAAAGCATACCTTGATGCAGTGAATTTCAAAACTTTGACTTGAGAATACCTTCAATCTTCATCTCAATTCCACATGGTGCCCAAGATGTGTGGTCTCTCAATCAGTCTTTTGTACATAGATCCTCAAAGAAAAAAAAAACTTCTTTTTCTCATTGTGGAGAAAAACTGATTTCTTTTCTTTTCAGCATACGTGCGTTAAAACTATTCTCATAGTTTCTTTACAAGCTAAACCGAGCAAGGACAAGTAGAAAACGAGATAAAAAGAAATATACCTTCAGTTACCGTTTCTCCCGACCTAAGTTACAGCGTTCCAAAAAAAAATAGGGAAAAAAAATTCAAAAACATCATTCCCGCTTTATTTCTGACTAAAACGGACCAGCATATGCTGAAAAAGCGATAAAATCTTTTTCGAACCAAGTACAGTTTCTACGTCACCCTTGCTAGAGCATTCTTAAAAAACTTCAGAAAAATTATTAAAATAATTCAAAAAAATTGAAAATATAATTACGCCCAAACCGAGCCAGGACAAGGAGAAAACAAGATAAAAAGAAATATCTCTCCCGGTACCGTTTCTCCAAACCCAAGTTACAGCATTCCCAAAAAAATAATAAATTAATTAAAAAAAAAAAAAAAACAACTGTCTTGCTTTATTTCTGAGCAAACCGTACCAGAATAACCTGAAAAAGTGACATAAAAATTTTCGTACCAAGTACAGTTTTTGCCTTACCTGTGCCAGAGCGATCTAAAAAAAATTTTGAAAAAAATATTAAAATATTACAAAAAAATGAAAAATATCATTCTTCCCTGAATTCAAGCAAAATCGAGACAGGATAAGTAGAAAACAAGATAAAAATAAATTTCTATCCTGGCACCATTTCTCCCGACTCAAATTACAACGTTCCAAGTCCAATTTCTACTTCACTCGTGTTAGAGTATTCTCAAAAAAATTCAGGAAAATTATTAAAATAATTCAAAAAAATTAAAAATATCGTTCAGCCCAAAGTTCAAGCCAAGCCGAGCCAGGACAAATAGAAGACGGGAAAGAAAGAAATATCTCTCCGGGTACCGTTTCTCCAAACTTAAGTTACAGCATTCCCAAAAATAAAGTAGAAAATTCAAAAAATTAAAAAAAAAAAAAAAAAACTTTTTCTTTATATTTCTGACCAAACCGGACCAAAATAGCCTGAAAAAGTGAAATAAAAATTTTAGTACCGAGCACAGTTTCAACCTCACCCATACTAAACCGTTGTAAAAAAAATTCGAAAATAATATTAAAATATTTCTAAAAAATTGAAAATATTGTTCTATCCAAATTTCATGTCAACCTAGAGCTAGGACAAGAAGAAAACGAGATAAAAGGAAATTTCTCTCCAGGTACCGCTTCTCCGAAACCCAAGTTACAGCATTACCAAGAAAATAGTAAAAAAATTAAAAAATTAAAAAAACATCATTCTCGCTTTATTTCTAACCAAACAAGACCAGAATAGCCTTTAAAGCCAAACCGAGCAAAGACAAGTAGAAAGCGAGATAAAAGGGAATTTCTCTCTGAGTGCTGTTTCTCCGAAACCCAAGTTACAGCATTCCCAAAAATATAGTAAAAAAATTAAAAAAAATCTTTCTCGCTTTATTTCTAACCAAACAAGATCAGAGTAGCCTTAAAGCCAAACCAAGCATGGACAAGTTGAAAACGAGGTAAAAAAAATTTTCTGTCCAGGTACCGTTTCTCAAAAACCCGAGATACAGCATTCCCAAAAAAATAGTAAAAAAATTCAAAAAATTAAAAATCATTATTCACGCTTTATTTCTGACCAAACCAGACCAGAATAGTCTTAAAAAGTGATATAAAAATTTTCATACCGAATACAGTTTCTACCTTACCCTTGCAAGAGCATTCTAAAAAAAATTCAGGAAAAATATTAAAATAATTCAAAAAATTTAAAAACATAATTCTTCCCAAATTTCAAGCCAAACTAGGCCAGGACAAAAAGAAAATGATAAAAAAAAAAAAAAAAATTTAGTTACAGGTACCTCTTCAACCGACCCATGTTACAGCGTTCCCAAAAAAATATTTACAAAATTCAAAAAAATTAAAAAACATTATTCTCCCTTTATTTCTAGCCAAAAAATATCACAATAGGCCAAAAAAAGGACAAGTTTTTATGAACCGAGTACAGTTTTTCTACCTTACCCTTGTTAGAGCATTCTCAAAAAAATTCAAAAAAAAATATTAAAATAATTTTAAAAATTTAAAAATGTAATTCTGCCTAATTTCAATCCAAATCGAACAAGGACAAGTAGAAAACGAGGTAAAAAAAAATTTCTCTCCAGGTACCGATTCTCAAAAACCCAAGTTACAGCACTCCAAAAAAATAGTAAAAAAGTTTAAAAAATTAAAGAACACCATTCTCGCTTTATTTCTGACCAAACCAGACCAGAGTAGCCTGAAAAAGCGATACAAAAATTCCCATACACAGTACGATTTCTACCTTACTCTCGCTAGAGCATTCTCAAAAATTCAAAAAAAAATTAAAATAATCCAAAAAGATTAAAAATATCATTCTGCCCTAATTTGAAGCCAAACCTAGCCACAAAAAGTTGAAAACGAGATAAAAAGAAAATTTTCTTCTGTTACCGTTTCTCCCGACCCAAGTTACAGCGTTCCAAAAAAAATAGTGAAAAAATTCGAAAACATCATTCCCGCTTTATTTCTTACTAAAACAGACCAGTATATGTTGAAAAAGCGATAAAAACTTTTTTGAACCGAGTCCAAACCTTACCCGTGTTACAGTATTCTCAAAAAAATTCAGGAAAATTATTAAAATAATTCAAAAAAATTAAAAATATCGTTCTGCCCAAAGTTCAAGCCAAGCCAAGTCGAGCCAAGACAAATAGAAGATGGGAAAGAAAGAAATATCTCTCCGGGTACCATTTCTCCAAACCCAAGTTACAGCATTCCAAAAAAAAAAAGTAGAAAAATTCAAAAAATTGAAAAAAAAAAAAACTTTTTCTCTATATTTCTGACCAAACCGGACCAAAATAGCCTGAAAAAGTGAAATAAAAATTTTAGCACCGAGTACAGTTTCAACCTTACCCTTACTAGAGCGTTGTAAAAAAATTCGAAAATAATATTAAAATAATTCAAAAAAATAAAAAATATTGTTTTGTCCAAATTTCATGTCAACTCGGAGCTAGGACAAGTAGAAAACGAGATAAAAAGAAATTTCTCTCTGGGTACCGTTTCTTCGAAACCCAAGTTACAGCATTCCCAAAAAAATAGTAAAAAAATCAAAAAAAATTAAAAAAAACATCATTCTCGTTTTATTTCTGACCAAACCAGACTAGAATAGCCTGAAAAAGCGATACAAAAATTTTCATACCGAGTACGGTTTCTACCTTACTCTCGCTAGGCATTCTCAAAAATAAAAAGAAAAAATATTAAAGTAATTCAAAAAGATTAAAAATATCATTTTGCCCTAATTTCAAGCCAAAACAAGCCAGGACAAGTGGAAAACGAGATAAAAAGAAGTTTATCTTCTGTTACCGTTTCTCCCGACCAAAGTTACAGCGTTCCAAAAAAAATAGAGAAAAAAATTCAAAAACATCATTCCCGCTTTATTTCTGACTAAAACGGACCAGTATATGCTTAAAAAGCGATAAAAACTTGTTCGAACCGAGTACAGTTTCTACCTCACCCTTACTAGAGCATTCTCAAAAAACTTCAGAAAAATTATTAAAATAATTCAAAAAAATTAAAAATAGGGGAAACTGCATTTAACCCATTTGTGGTTTGACCTGTTTTAACAGTGCCCACCCGTGGTTTGAAATTTGTCACTTAACCCACCTGAGGTGGCCTCAATTAGACCCCCCCGTTACCCACAAACCCTTTCCATTAGAAATTCCTCTTTACTATATAAGCCAAAATTAGAACCCTTAAAAAAAAAAGAAAAGCGCTCTCTCCCTTTCTCTCCCTTAAAACCCCCAAAAATCCCAAGACCCATAATTACTTTCTCTCTTTACTTTGATTGCCTAATTCCTTCTTCGAATCCTCCAACTGTGTGTGTCCAGGAAAAACCGCCAGATAAGCTAATGACCCTTTGCTTTTCTCTGGAGAAAAGTTCTCTCCATAACTCAACTCACTAATTTGTTTTTTTAGCCCCAACAACAAACCATCCTTTGTTTCTTTTAAAACACCATGTATCTCTGATTTTTTAACATCTTTGCCCTCTTCTTCTTCCATTAGTTTGAGGAAGCTGACTTGAACTGCGGACCCAGGTTTGGGTTTGGGTGTGACCGCCAAATGAAGATCGGGGGCTACCCAATCGAAGGCCTTGATGTCTTGGACTATGGGCAATTTGGATTAATGGAGCAGCAGTGAGCTGGGCTACTTGGTCCAGGGAGGACAAGCCATTGAGAGCGTCGAGCCACGCCTTCACCTTCGATGGTTCGGCCTCTTCTTTCACCTTGAGTAGGACGATGTGTTCGATGGCCTAGGACTTAGATGCCATCTTTCAGTACCAGCTGACATGAGAACTGGAGATTTGGAATTCGGTGAAGATTGAGACTTCTGGAGCTAGAGTGTATGGAGTATGTAGGGCCCAGGGAGTGGTTGATGAAGAAGAAGCGACGCTGCTTGTCGTTATTTGCGAGAGATTGCTTATAGTGCCGTTAACATTAGTATTGTTTGTTCAATGAGTTGGCTGTGGACTTAAATTTGCTAGGTTGCTGGGGTTTTTTATGCAAATTTTTTTTTTCTTGTACTTGCAAATTTGGGATTTTTTTTTTTTTTTTTTAGAGAACCCAGCAAAAGAGAAGGGGGTTAGAGTTTTAGAGAGAGAAAGCCTAGGGTAAAGATAGAATCCAGCAAACTGGTGGATACAATTTATTCTTAATTTTTGTACCTTATTTTGTGATTATTTTATGAAGAGTTAAGTAGTCAATCTTTGGATTTAGCAGTGGAAGGCTAGCGAATCTGTGGGTGTATGTTCACCGATTTGTGGCATTATTTGTGACTATAGGTGTATCGGTTTTCTTGTCATTGTAAAAATATGTTTGCCAATTGCAGTGGGCATTGGGTAAGAACATTAAATGCACATTTCTGAGTTTTTTTATTTTTATGTGAACATTTCTGGGTTTTTGATTGTGAAGAAGAAGAAGAATGAGAGAAAAGAGGAGAGAGACATAAAACATAATGAAAAAGACACATTTACCCCTATTTTTAACGGTGAAAAGGGAGAGGTGGGTAATGGGGGTCTAACGGAGGTCACCTCAGGTGGGTTAAGTGACAAATTTCAAACTACATGTGGCACTGTTAAAACGGGCCAAACCACAAGTAGGTTAACTGCAATTCCCCTGTAAAAATTTCATTATGCCCAAACCGAGACAGGACAAGAAGAAAATGAGACTAAAAGAAATATCTCTCCAGGTACCATTTCTCCAAACACAAATTACAGCATTCCCAAAAAATAGTAAATTATTTCAAAAAATTTAAAAACAACTGCCTTGCTTTATTTCTGACCAAACCGTACCAGAATGGCCTGAAAAAGTGATATAAAAATTTTCGTACCGAGTACAGTTTCTGCCTTACCTGTGCTAGAGCGTTCTAAAAAAAATTTGAAAAAAATATTAAAATAATTTAAAAAAAAATAAAAATATCATTCTTCCCTGATGTCAAGCAAAATCGAGCCAGGACAAGTAGAAAACGAGATAAAAAGAAATTTCTATCCTGACACAATTTCCCTCGACTCAAGTTACAGCGTTCCAAAAAAAAAAATAGTGAAAGAATTCAAAAAATTAAAAAAGCATCATTCTCGTTTTATTTCTGACCAAAACGGACAAGGATAGGCTGCAAAAGTGATAAAAACTTTTTCGAACCGAGTCCAGTTTCTCCCTAACCTATGTTAGAGTATTCTCAAAAAAATTCAGAAAAATTATTAAAATAATTCAAAAAAATTAAAAATATCGTTCTGCCCAAAGTTCAAGCCAAGCCGAGCCAGGAAAAATAGAAGACGGGAAAGAAAAAAATATCTCTTCGGGTACCGTTTCTCCAAACTCAAGTTACAGTATTTCTAAAAAAATAGTAAAAAAATTCAAAAAATAACTTTTTCTCGATATTTCTGACCAAACCAGACCAAAATAGCCTGAAAAATTGAAATAAAAATTTTAGTACCGAATACAGTTTCAACCTTACCCATACTAGAGCATTGTAAAAAAAATTCGAAAATAATATTAAAAAAATTCAAAAAAAATTAAAAATATTGTTCTGTCCTAATCTAATGTCAACCAGGAGCTAGGACAAGTAAAAACGAGATAAAAATAAATTTCTCTCTGGGTACCGTTTCTTCGAAACCCAAGTTACAATATTCCCAAAAAAATAGTAAAAAAATTAAAAAAACATTATTCTCGCTTTATTTCTAGCCAAACCAGATTAGGATAAGTCGAAAAAAGAACAAAATTTTTTTACGAGATGGGTACAGTTTCTACCTTACCCTTGTTTGAGAATACTAAAAAAAAAATATTAAAAATATCATTCTGCCCTAATTTCAAGCCAAACCAAGTAAGGACAAGTAGAAAACAAGAAAAAAAAAATTCTCTCCGAGTACCGTTTCTCAAAAATCCAAGTTACAGCATTCTCAAAAAAATAGTGAAAAAATTCAAAAAATTAAAACAATCATTCTCGCTTTATTTTTGGCCAAACTAGACCAGAATAGCCTGAAAAGGCGATATAAAAATTTTCATACCGAGTATGGTTTCTACCTTACTCTCGCTAGAGCATTCTCAAAAATTCCAAATAAATATTAAAATAATTCAAGAAGTAAAAACATAATTCTGCCCAGGACAAGTGAAAAATGAGATAAAAAGAAATTTATCTTTTGTTACCATTTCCCCCGAGCCAAATTATAGCGTTCCAAAAAAAATAGTGAAAAAATTCAAAAACATCATTCCCCGCTTTATTTCTTACTAAAACAGGCCAGTATATGCTAAAAAAGCAATAAAAACTTTTTCGAACTGAGTACAGTTTCTACCTCACCCTTGCTAGAGCATTGTGAAAAAACTTAAGAAAAATTGTTAAAATAATTCAAAAAAAATTAAAAATATTATTCTGCCCAAACCGAGCCAGCACTAGAAAAAAATGAGATAAAAAGAAATATCTCTCCGTGTACCGTTTCTCCAAACCCAAGTTACAGCATTCCCAAAAAAATAGTAAATTAATTCAAAATATTTAAAAAAAACTGTCTCCCTTTATTTCTGACCAAACCGAACCAAAATAGCCTGAAAAAGTGATATAAAAATTTTCGTACCAAATACAGTTTCTGCCTTACTCATACTAGAGTGTTCAAAAAAAAATTTGAAAAAAATGTTAAAATAATTCAAAAAAAATTGAAAATATCATTCTTCTCTGGTTTCAAGCAAAATTGAGCTAGGACAAGTAGAAAACAAGATAAAAAGAAATTTCTATGCTGGCACCATTTCTCCCGACTCAAGTTACAGCGTTCCAAAAAAAAAAGTGAAAGTTTTCAAAAAATTAAAAAGCATCGTTCTCATTTTTTTTTGACCAAAACGGACAAGGATAGGCAGAAAAAGTGATAAAAACTTTCTCGAATTGAGTCCAGGTACTGTTTCTCCGAAACCCAAGTTACAGCATTCCCAAAAAAATAGTAAAAAAATTTAAAGATTAGAAAAACATCATTCTTTTATTTCTAACCAAACAAGACCAGAATAGCCTTAAAGCCAAAAGCAAGGACAAGTAGAAAACGAGGTAAAAAAAAAATTCTCTCCTGGTACCGTTTCTCAAAAACCCATGTTACAGCATTTCCAAAAAAAAAGTAAAAAAATGAAAAAAGAGAAAAAGCATCATTCTCGCTTTATTTCTGTTCAATCCAGACCAAAATAGCCAAAAAAAGTGATATAAAAATTTTCATATCGAGTACGGTTTCTACCTTGCCCTTGCTAAAGCATTCTAAAAAAAATTCAAGAAAAATATTAAAATAATTCATAAAAATTAAAAACATAATTTTCCCAAATTTCAAGCAAAACTGGACCAAGACAATAAGAAAAGGAGATAAAAAGAAATTTCGTTCTAGGTACCCGCTTCTCCAAACTCAAGTTACTGCGTTCCCAAAAAAATATTAAAAAAATTCAAAAAATTAAAAAACACTATTCTCCCATTATTTCTAGCAAATAAGATTAGGATAGGCCGAAAAAAGGACAAAATTTTTTACGAACCGCGTACAATTTCTACCTTACCCTTATTAGGGCAATCACAAAAAAATTCAAAAAAAAATAATAAAATAATTTTAAAAAATTAAAATTATTATTCTGCCCAAATTTCAAGCCAAACCGAGCCAGGACAAGTGGAAAACGAGATAAAAAGAAATTTACATTCTGTTACCGTTTCACCCGTCCCAAGTTACACCGTTCCAAAAAGAATAGTGAAAATATTTAAAAACATCATTCCCACTTTATTTCTAACTAAAACAGACCAGTATATGCAGAAAAAGCGATAAAAACTTTTTCAAACCGAGTACAGTTTCTACTTCACCTATGCTTGAGCATTCTCAAAAAACTTCAGAAAAATTATTAAAATAATTCAAAAAAATTAAAAATATCATTATGCCCAAACCGAGCCAGTACAAGAAGAAAACGAGATAAAAAGAAATATCTCTCTAGGTACCGTTTCTCCAAACCCAAGTTACAGCATTCCCAAAAAAATAGTAAATAAGTCAAAAAATTAAAAAACAATTGTCTAGCTATATTTCTGACCAAACCGAACCAGAATAACCAGAAAAAGTGGTATAAAAATTTTCGTACCGAGTACAGTTTCTGCCTTACCCCTGCCAGAGTGATCTAAAAAAAATTTTGAAAAAAATATTAAAATAATTCAAAAAAATTAAAAATATCATTCTTCCCTGATTTTAAGCAAAATCGAGCCAGGACAAGTAGAAAACAGTATAAAAATAAATTTCTATCGTGGCACCATTTCCCCCGACTCAAGTTACAGTGTTTCAAAAAAAAATAGTGAAAGAATTCAAAAAATTAAAAAACATCATTCTTGTTTTATTTCTGGCCAAAACGGACAAGGATGGGCTCAAAAAGTGATAAAAACTTTTTCGAACCGAGTCCTGTTTCTACCTCACCCGTGTTAGTGTATTCTCAAAAAAATTCAGAACAATTATTAAAATAATTCAAAAACATTAAAAATATCGTTCTGCCCAAAGTTCAATCCAAGCCGAGCCAGGACAAATTGAAGACGGGAAAGAAAGAAATCTCTCTCCGAGTACTGTTTCTCAAAAACCCATGTTACAGCATTCCCAAAAAAATAGTAAAAAAATTCAAAAAAAAAAAAAAACTTTTTCTCTATTTTTCTGACCAAACCGGACCAAATAGCCTGAAAAAGTGAAATATAAATTTTAGTACCGAGTACAGTTTCAACCTTACCCATACTAGAGCGTTGAAAAAAAAATTCGAAAATAATATTAAAATAATTCAAAAATATTAAAAATATTGTTCTGTCCAAATTTAATGTCAACTCGAAGCCAGGACAAGTAGAAAATGAGATAAAAGGAAATTTCACTTTGGGTACCGTTTCTTCGAAACCCAAGTTACAGCATTCCCCAAAAAATAGTAAAGAAATTAAAAAAATAAGAAAAACATCATTCTTGCATTATTTCTAACCAAACAAGAGCAGAATAGCCTTAAAGCCAAACCAAGCAAGGACAAGTAGAAAACGAGGTAAAAAAAAAAAAAATCTCACTGTGTACCGTTTCTCCCAAACCCAAGTTACACCATTCCTAAAAAAATAGTAAAAAAATTCAAAAAATTAAAAAATATCATTCTTGCTTTATTTCTGACCAAACCAGACCATAATAGCCTTAAAAAGTGATATAAAAATTTTCATACCGAGTACAGTTTCTACCTTACCCTTACTAGAGCATTCTTAAAAAAATTCTGGAAAAATATTAAAATAATTCAAAAAAAATTAAAAACATAATTCTGTCCAAATTTCAAGCCAAACTCGGCTAGGACAAGAAGAAAATGAGATAAAAACAAATTTCGTTCCAGGTATCGCTTCTCCTGACCCAAGTTACAGCGTTCCTAAAAAAAACTAAAAAACATTATTCTCCCTTTATTTCTAGCCAAAAAAGATCTGGATAGGCCGAAAAAAGGACAATTATTTACGAACCGAGTACAGTTTTTACCTTACCCTTATTAGAGCATTCTAAAAAAAATTTAAAACAAATTTAAAATACCATTCTGCCCAAATTTCAAACAAAACCAAGCAAGGACAAGTAGAAAACGAGGTAAAAAAATATTTCTCCACGGGTGCCGATTCTCAAAAACCCAAGTTACAGCACTCCCAAAAAAATAGTAAAAAATTTAAAAAATTAAAGAACATCATTCTTGCTTTATTTCTAACCAAACCAGACCAGAATAGCTTGAAAAAGAGATATTAAAAATTTCATACTGAGTACGGTTTCTACCATACTGAGTACAGTTTTTACCTTCTGTTACCGTTTCTCCTGACCCAAGTTACAGTGTTCCAAAAAAAATTGTGCAAAAATTCAAAAACATCATTCCCGCTTTATTTCTGACTAAAACGGACGAAAATCGGAGAATGTTGTAATAATTAACAAAAACTAGCAAAATTTGAATAAATTGAGAATTTGTCGGATGTTGCCTCTTACTAGTAGTACTTCCTTAGGTGCTCGGTGTTCCATGGATGGTGCAGCTTTTGCCCGTTTAGTGTCTGATGGAGACCAAGGCACCGCTTCGAAGGATCTCGTTCAAGTACCAATTGGGCCGGTTATGAGAGCACAAGCAAAGAAGTTCAAGGATGTACTCAACGGACTCATCCAAGAGTTATAGGCTCAAGCAAATTCGTGGAGGCCCATTAAGCATGATCCACGTGGGCAGCAAAGAATCGTCACCTTGATTCAAGTTCTAGAAGGAACCAATCAAGGCTAGGAATTGGCAAGAAATATTTTGGGCCTATTCTAGAAGGATCGTGATGCATGACACAATTTACTATTTAATTATTGCAATTTATTATTTTTGGTATTTTTATGTAAAAAAACGTTATTTTAGGTTTAGGTGATTTATTTCCTTATTTTTAGGTGCATTTAATGCTTTTTAGGTCAAATTTGATTCCTGATATGATTAGGTATCAATTAGGAGTTTTTTTAGAATATATTTTTTTGTCTGTCAAGTTTTATGGAGCCCTTAAATAGGCTCCTAAGTCTGTAAACGTTTTTGGAAGACACTCGCTTTATTTTTGACCAAACCGTTCCAGAATAACTTGAAAAAGTGATATAAAAATTTTCGCACCGAGTATAGTTTCTACCTTACACATGCTAGAGCGTTCTAAAAAAAAATTTGAAAAAATATAAAAATAATTCAAAAAAATTAAAAATATCATTCTTCCCAGATTTCAAGCAAAATCGAGGCAGGACAAGTAGAAAACAAGATAAAAAGAAATTTCTATCTTGGCACAATCTCCCAACTCAAGTTACAGCGTTCCAAAAAAAATAGTAAAAAAATTCAAAAAACTAAAAAACATTAACAATTTACCTTCAATAATTCTCAAATATTTCCAGCAACAATTTACCAAGAACTAATCAAGGAATTTCAGATTTGAATACAAGGAATATGGAAATTTTCAAAATAGAATTAGAAGGAATATGGCAGATTGGAATTTCCACTCGTTTTTTTTTTTTTTTTTTTTTTTTTTTTTTTTGACGATCAACAACTAGCTTTTGAGAATAATGAAATAAAATTTCAGAAGTTCCACTCGGTTTTTTATTTTTATTTTTTTTTTTTAACGATCAGCAACTAGCTTTTGAGAATAATGAAATAAAATTTTGAAATAATTAAGAGATGTGAGACCAAACCAAGAGTTCAGATATCAACAAGAACAAACAAATTTAAACAGATAGGATAAAGGAAATTCGGCTAAGAAGAAACAAAAGAACGAAAGATATTAAAGGATAGGCAAACCTGAACTAGAAACCGTGCTCTGATACCAATGATGTAAACCCCGTCAAGAATAACGAGACCCAACAATGAAAGGGAACCCAAGATCGTTCTATGGACAGATTCGAATGGAAGACCTCGACTCGTTGTTTATGACAAACAAGAACCTCGGTATAAGGAAGACGCCACAAACGGTGGTGGAAACTCCGTTTGATAAGTTAAGATGAACGCCACGGAAAATCCCGATAAGTTCGAATAGTTCTTCAAAGAACTAAAGAGAATAAACCTCACAAGTTTTTTTGAATATTCAAAATGTCTTCCAAAAACGTTTACAGACTTAAGAGCTTATTTAAGGGCTCCATAAAACTTGACAGATAAGAAAATATATTCTAAAAAAAAACTCCTAATTGATACCTAACCATATCAGGAATCAAATTTGACCTAAAAAGCATTAAATGCATCTAAAAATAAGGAAATAAATCACCTAAACCTAAAATAACGTTTTTTTATATAAAAATATCAAAAATAATAAATTGCAATAATTAAATAGTAAATTGTGTTGTGCATCACGATCCTTCTAGAATAGGCCCAAAATATTTCTTGCCAATTCTTAGCCTTGACCGGATCCTTCTAGAACTTGAATCAAGGTGATGATTCTTTGCTGCCCACGTGGATCATGTTTAATGGGCCTCCACGAATTTACTTAAGCCCATAACTCTTGGATGAGTCCGTTGAGTACATCCTTGAACTTCTTTGCTTGTGCTCTCGTAACCGGCCCAATTGGTACTTGAACGAGATCCTTCGAAGCGGTACCTTGGTCTCCATCATTTTGCCTACATTAAGCATGCATATTCAAGCCTAAATAATTAACGTGGCCCAAATGCCATATCAGTCCAAATCATAGGCTAAGGCTACCAATCACAAATCAATAAATCACCTGTTAATTATAAATTTATAGATCAATAAATCATAACTAATATCATAATCATAATTCAATATATCATAACTAAGATTTTAAATCAATAAATTACCTAGCTAAGATAACCATTTAATCATTAATCAACAAAATCATAACTAAAATCACTAGCTAAACATAAAAATAAAATAAATCCAACAGGTCCAAGAAATAAGTATCAAAAGTCTAACAAGTCCAAGAAATTAAAACGTTACAAAATAAGTCTCTCAAGTTTAGAATAATTACAAACCAACAAATTAATTCAACAAGTCTAAGAAATTAAAAAAGTTACTACATTAATACAAAATGTTTAATCTTCATCAATTGTGATACAACTCCCATCAATTGTGGCACAACTCTCATCATCTTCATTTGACTCCCCATCATCAAGAATGGATTGAAATGTACTATCTCCAGATATAGTTGAAGAACCTATAACAACAATGAATTAAAAAATGGAATAAACTTCATCAAATTGTAACTAGCAAATATAAAAACACAATTTTGATTTTATAAATAGAAATTAGACAATTACTAACTGTTGATTTCACTCCATAACCAATTCTAAGCACACATCATTACCTCTATAGTCTTGGGATGTAGCCTACTACGGTGTGGACTTAAAAGTCTCCCACTAGTGTTAAAGGCAGCTTCTGAAGTAACAGTTGTGACGGAAATGGCTAAAATATCTCTTGTAATCCTTTGTAAAGTAGGATACTTGAGACCATTACTTTTCCACCATGCCAAAATATCAAAGTCTTCACTCCTCTTCAACACTCCCTCATCAATGAAATAATCAAATTCCATTCTACCACTCCCATGTTTCTTTGAACTACTTGAACTATTATTCACAAACCCATCAAACCTTGACATTGATCCAATCAACCTAAATTTTATTTGTGCCACTTGATTTGAAGTACTTGCAGGCATATGAGAACTTCCTTCATTACCTACAGGAGACTCATCTCTATCTCCATACTCATCAAGCAAATCATAACAAAGATTCTTAATTTTTTCAATCTCCAAATTAGAATTATCACCATAAATATTAGGATAATAAAACTCTAATAACTTCATCTTATATCTTGGATCTAAGATAGCAGCAACAGCCATAACAATACTAACATTAGCCCAATAAGAATTAAATTTAGCAAGCATGCTTTTTCTGCCATTGTACTTATCATCTCACTTGAAGACAAACTCCATTCATTCAATGCAATTTTCAACTCACACACCAAAGCAAAATACATATTAGTTGTGGGGTACTTACAACCAGAGAAAAACTCAGTCACACTATGAAACAACTCCAACCTCCTACAAATATTTTTGGCTACCTCCCAATCATGATCATATGGCAAATAAGTATAAGATGTTTCACATTTAGCCAAACACGAGAAAACATCTTTATAAATCAATGCAGTAGAAAGCATTAAGTAAGTTGAATTCCAACGAGTTTTACAATCTAAGACTAACTCTTTGGTGCATTGAACACGCAATTGACGTGCATTTTCTTCAAATAGAACACGTAATTGACGTGCATTTTCTTCAAAATTTTGTCTCCTTTTTCGTGATCCAGTCCAATAAATTATACTATCACGAATCCTTTCAATACCATCACCAATAAAAGACAACCCATCTTGAACAATCAAATTCAAAATATGTGCAGCACACCTCATATGCAACAGACCCACCCAACAAAAGAGAACTAGTATCAAGCTTATTCAAGAGAAGTCTTATCAAGACATCATTAGTACTATAATTATCTACAGTTATTGTAGACAACTTCCTATCAATGTTCCACTCTAAAAAACAATCAACAAGGATTTCAGCAAGGACATCTTTTGTGTGTGGAGAAGGAACATAAACAAACCTAGAAAAATAATAGGAATAATTATAACATAACTAAATAAAAATTCAATTTAATATAACTCAATAAACATTCTAAATGTACAGTCTTTAATATTCAATTTATAGATAAAAAAATTACCTTAAAACCTGGCTTTGCAACGTCCAAGCATGATCAATAAAATGAGCAGTAATGACTATAAACCCTTTCTTTTTGTTACTTGAAGTCCACATATTAGTTGTAATTGCTGATGGAGAGCAAGGCACCGCTTCGAAGGATCTCGTTCAAGTACCAATTGGGCCGGTTACGAGAGCACAAGTAAAGAAGTTCAAGGATGTACTCAACGGACTCATCCAAGAGTTATGGGCTCAAGTAAATTCGTGGAGGCCCATTGAGCATGATCCACGTGGGCAGCAAAGAATCGTCACCTTGATTCAAGTTCTAGAAGGATCCGGTCAAGGCTAAGAATTGGCAAGAAATATTTTGGGCCTATTCTAGAAGGATCGTGATGCACGACACAATTTACTATTTAATTATTGCAATTTATTATTTTTGGTATTTTTATGTAAAAAAACGTTATTTTAGGTTTAGGTAATTTATTTCCTTGTTTTTAGGTGCATTTAATACTTTTTAGGTCAATACTAGGAGTTTTTTTTAGAATATATTTTCTTGTCTGTCAAGTTTTATAGAGCCCTTAAATAGGCTCCTAAGTCTGTAAACGTTTTTGGAAGACATTTTGAATATTCATAAAAACTTGTGAGGTTTATTCTCTTTGGTTCTTTGAAGAACTATTCGAACTTATCGGGATTTTCCGTGGCGTTCATCTTGACTTATCAAACGGAGTTTCCACCACCGTTTGTGGCATCTTCCTTATACCGAGGTTCTTGTTTGTCATAAACAACGGGTCGAGGTCTTCCATTCGAATCTATCCATAGAACGATCTTGGGTTCCCTTTTGTTGTTAGGTCTCGTTATTCTTAATGGGGTTCACATCAATTGCCATCCTACTTCCATTCTTGTCCGTGATCTTCAAAACTTTCTCCCTCTCATTATCATAGATTTTAAGAATATCACTCTTCAAAGTATTTCTTGTGACAAGTTTAAACATAGGTTGAAGATCAGCCACAAACTCTCTAAACCCAATGTGATCAACCATTGAAAGAGGATATTCATATAGGATGACCATACGAGCAAGCTTATTCCTCACTCTAGATTGATCAAATTGGTAATTATTTAAACTCATAGTTCCATCTACCTTATTTTGTTGTTTAATTAAGACTTGTTATCGTATATCTTTAAACTTCATTCGTGGACATCTTGCTAAATAATTACGTAAATGAGTTGTACCTTGGCTAGGATCACCCAAGTAAAGTTTGCCACAATGGTGGCACTAGACTTTAATTTTTCCTTCAACTTTCTTCTTTGTAAAATGAGCCCAAACATCTGAGGTAGTCTTTCTTTTTTTACTTGTGTCCAAGTCCTCATTTGTAGGCTCTTGCTCTCTCTCTTCCTCTGTCCATGGACTCCTTTCTTGTTCCTCTACCTCTAAGTCCACCGTCGGGGAGTTCGGACTTCTAATTGGTTCAGAAGTTTGGGAGTTAAAATCAAAAAAAATTATCACAAATTTATTATTACACATACTCATTAATTAATAGGCACAAATTCATAATTACACAAATTCACAAATTAAACATAATTAACAACAAATTCAAACACTTATTGTTTAATGGGCATAAAGGTGATGGTGATCCTGAGGGTGAGCCGCCAAGCGACAATGGCGAGGGTGATCGTGAAAATGACGAAGGAGACCGTATAGTTGGCAAGGGACAACGTCCAGTTCTTGAGGGAGAGCCGCTTGGCGAGGAAGAGCCAGATTTGTTTGTGTCTGTGTTTGTGTCTTCCATCTCTGTTTTAGGCTCTGCATTCCCAACAAACACAAAAAACAATATTTCATTGCCATTGTCATCACAACCCAAACAATATAGAAAAAAAACCTTTTTCTAGAGGGTTAGGTCTAAAACCAGAACCCTCAAACCAAACTGGCATACATATATGTATCACTGTTATTGTACATTTTTAGTTATTATATTCTGCAACACAATCTCTAAAGTATATAATAAACAGTTAGTGATTAAGGGGCACCTTTTGTTTCTAAAATATTTTTCACACCCGTCTCTTGTTCAAGCTGTGGTTCTTATCAGTTTTCTTTTAACATGTGGTACACTTTTTATATTTGGTACTCTGGATCACATCATTCTAACAGCTGCAAGGGTTATATACTATGCACAAATGTCTGACTTTAACCCAAATTCTATTTAGAGAAAAGGAAAAGAAAATAATAATAAAAAATGGTCCCTATTCTCTACTTGATTTCTACAGAAAACACAAAGGACACCACCATCATCTCCCAAGTCCCAACAAATAAACCTTTTCACTGGTAGACGACTTATTCTTAATTAAAGATCTAATAAGAAGTTGAGAACAACTTTCATTATAATAATAATAATTAATGGAGCTGTTAACAATCCCAGATCATTTTTTAAATTTCATTTGGATCATGGCTTTGTTGGTATTGAAAACGCATATGAAACAAAACCAAAACCTTATTACTCTTATCCATACTAATATGAGCATGGTCCAGAGAATCATGGTCTCAACTCTGAACTCCGAAAACTTCAACATCTCAAAAAATAAAATAAAATAAAATTGTGAAATGCACCTATTACCCAGAATCAAGATTCGTTCCCCACTTTTAATAATTAAATTATTAAAAAAACAACAACAACAACAACAACAACAACAATAATATATTTATAACAATTTGTTACCTTTTCAAAAAATTTAAAAGTTTTCAAAACATCAAAATTTGTAAGTGTTTAACAAATTTAAATCAAAATCAAAATGAATTAATCAAAAGAAACGAATATTACCTTCAGATGCCGAGAAGCAGAGAGCAGAGAGGGCGAGGGCGAGACCGATTACGCGAAGGGAAAAAAGAAAAAAAGAAAAACGGCAAGAGGGTTGGATTGAAGGAGTGTGGGATTGAGCTCAAATGAGGGAGAGGGAGGGTCGGAATGGACAGGAAGAGGGAGTGTGGGATTGAGCTGAAATGAGGGAGAGGGAGGGTCGGACTGAGGGAGGGAGGCGTGAGGGAGGGTGGGAGTGAGGCTGAAATGAGGGAGAGGGACTTCGGAATTCGGATTGAGGCAGGGAGGCTGAGAGAAGAAATGAAGAGGGAATTAGGGTTAGATACGTGTATATATATATAAAGGGTAGTTTAGTAATTTTAGTTACCAGGTTTTTAAACGGGGCGGGTCTCGGGTTTTTTTGATAAAACCCGGACCCGCCTCGGGTTTTTTTTTTAAACCCATATCCGACCCTATTTCTAATCGAACCGTGTAAAACTCGGCCCATTAGAATCGGGCCGGATACCCGTGGGTCTAGCAAAAATTGCCATCCCTAAACCCGGAGCCAGGACAAGTAGAAAACGAGATAAAAGGAAATTTCTCTATGGGTACCGTTTCTCCGAAACCCAAATTACAGCATTCTGCCATTATTTCAAGCCAAACTGAGCTAGGACAAGTACAAAACGAGATAAAAAAAATTTTCTCTTTGGGTACTGATTCTCAAAAACCCAAGTTACAGATTCCAAAAAAAAATAGTAAAAAAATTCACAAAATTAAAGAACATCATTCTCGCTTTATTTCTGACCAAACCAGACTAGAATAGCCTGAAAAAGTGACATAAAAATTTTCATACCGAGTACGATTTCTACTTTACTCTCGCTAGAGCATTCTCAAAAATTCAAAAAAAATATTAAAATAATTCAAAAAGATTAAAAATATCATTATGCCCTAATATCAAGCCAAACCGAGCCAAGACAAGTGGAAAACGAGATAAAAAGAAATTTACCTTCTGTTACCGTTTCTCACGACCCAAGTCACAGCGTTCCAAAAAAAAAAAGTGAAAACTTAAAAAACATCATTCCCGCTTTATTTCTGACTAAAACGGACCAGTATATGCTGAAAAAGCGATAAAAACTTTTTCGAACCGAATACAGTTTCTACCTCACGCTTGCTAGAGCACTCTCCAAAAACTTCAGAAAAATTATTAAAATAATTCAAAAAAAATAAAAATATCATTACGCCCAAACCGAGCCAGGACAAGAAGAAAACGAGATAAAAAGAAATATCTCTCCAGGTACAGTTTCTCCAAACCCAAGTTACAGCATTCCCAAAAAAATAGTAAATTTATTAAAAAAATTAAAAAAACAACTGTCTCGCTTTATTTCTGACCAAACCGCACCAAAATAACTTGAAAAAGTGATATAAAAATTTTCGTACTGAGTACAGTTTCTGCCTTACCCATGCTAGAGCGTTCTAAAAAAAAATTTTGAAAAAAATATTAAAATAATTCAAAAAAATTAAAAATATCATTCTTCCCTGATTTCAAGCAAAATCGAGTTAGGACAAGTAGAAAACAAGACAAAAAAGAAAATTCTATCTTGGCACCATTTCACTCGACTCAAGTTGCAGCGTTCCAAAAAAAATAGTTAAAAAATTCAAAAAATTAAAAAGCATCATTCTCGTTTTATTTCTGACCAAAACAGACAAGGATAGGCTGAAAAAGTGATAAAAACTTTTTCGAACCGAGTCCAGTTTCTGCCTCACCCGTGTTAGGGTATTCTAAAAACAAATCAGAAAAACTATTAAAATAATTCAAAAAAAATTAAAAATATCGTTCTACCTAAAGTTCAATCCAAGCCGAGCCAGGACAAATAGAAGACGGGAAAGAAAGAAACATCTCTCCGGGTACCGTTTCTCCAAACCCAAGATACGGCATTCCCAAAAAAAATAGTAAAATGATTTTAAAAATTAAAAATTAAAACGCTTCTTTTCTATATTTCTTACCAAACCGGCCCAAAATTGCCTGAAAAAGTTATATAAAAATTTTAGTACCGAGTACAGTTTCAACCTTACCCTACTAGAACGTTGTAAAAAAAATTCGAAAATAATATTTAAATAATTCAAAAAAATTAAAAATATTGTTCTATCCAAATTTCATGTCAACCTGGAGCCAGGACAAGTAGAAAACGAGATAAAATGAAATTTCTCTCTAGGTACAATTTCTCCGAAACCCAAGTTACAGCATTCCCAAAAAAATACTAAAAAAATTAAAAAAATTAAAAAAAACATCATTCTCGCTTTATTTCTAACTGAACAAGACTATAGAATAGCCTTAAAGCCAAATCGAGCAAGGGCAAATAGAAAACGAGGTAAAAAAAAAAAACTCTCCGGGTACCGTTTCTCAAAAACCCAAGTTACAGCACTCCCAAAAAAATAGTAAAAAAATTCAAAAAATTAAAGAACATTATTCTCGCTATATTTCTGACCAAACTAGCCTGAAAAAGCAATATAAAAATTTTCATACCGAGTACGGTTTATACCTTACTCTTGCTAGAGCATTTTCAAAAATTCAAAAAAAATATTAAAATAATTCAAAAAGATTAAAAATATCATTTTGCCCTAATTTCAAGCCAACCTGAAAAAGTGATATAAAAATTTTCGTACCGAGTACAGTTTCTGCTTTACCCGTGCTAGAGCGTTTTAAAAAAATATTTGAAAAAAATTAAAAAAAAATCATTCTTCCCTGATTTCAAGCAAATTCGAGCCAAGACATGTAGAAAACAAGAGAAAAAGAAATTTCTATCCCGGCACCATTTCTCTCGACTCAAGTTATAGCGTTCCAAAAAAAATAGTGGAAGAATTCAAAAAATTAAAAAGCATCATTCTCGTTTTATTTCTACCTCACCCGTGTTAGAGTATTCTAAAAAAAAAAATCAGAAAACTTATTAAAATAACTCAAAAAAATTAAAAATATAGTTCTGCCCAAAGTTCAATCCAAGACGAGCCAGGACAAATAGAAGATGGGAAAGAAAGAAATATCTCTCTAAGCATCATTTCTCCAAACCCAAGATACAGCATTCCTAAAAAAATAGTAAAAAAAATTAAAAAACATCATTCTCGCTTTATTTCTGACCAAACCAGACCAGAATAGCCCTATAAAGTGAATTAAAAATTTTAGTACCCAGTACAGTTTCAACCTTACCCATACTAGAGCGTTGGAAAAAAAAATCGAAAATAATATTAAAATAATTCAAAAAAATTAAAAATATTGTTCTGTCCAAATTTCATGTCAACCCGGAGCCAGGACAAGTAGAAAACGAGGTAAAAAAAAATTTCTCTCCGGGTATCATTTCTCAAAAACTCAAGTTATAGCATTCCCAAAAAAATAGTAAAAAAATTCAAAAAATTAAAATACATCATTCTCGCTTTATTTCTGACCAAACCAGACCAGAATAAAATGAAAAAGTGATTTAAAAATTTTCAAAACGGGTACGGTTTCTACCTTACTTTCGCTACAGCATTCTCAAAAATTCAAAAAACATATTAAAATAATTCAAAAAGATTAAAAATATCGTTCTTCCCTAATTTCAAGCCAAACTGAGCTAGGGCAAGTGGAAAACGAGATAAAAAGAAACGAGATAAAAAGAAATTTAACTTCTGTTATCGTTTCTCCCGACCCAAGTTACAGTGTTCCAAAAAAAAATAGTGAAAGAACTCAGAAAATTAAAAAGCATCATTCTCATTTTATTTCTGACCAAAATGGACAAGGCAACGCTGAAAAATTGATAAAAAATTTTTGAACCGAGCCCAGTTTCTACCTCACCTGTGTTATTCTCAAAAAAATTCGGAAAAATTATTAAAATAATTCAAAAAAATTAAAAATATTGTTCTGCCCAATGTCCAATCCAAGCCGAGCCAGGACAGATAGAAGACGGGAAAGAAAAAAATATCTCTCCGGGTAACGTTTCTCCAAACCCAAGTTACAGCACTCCCAAAAAAATAGTAAAAAAATTCAAAAAATTAAAGAAAAAAAAAAAACCTTTTCTCTATATTTCTGACCAAACTGGACGAAAATAGCTTGAAAAAATGAAAAAAAAATTTTAGTACCGAATACAGTTTCAACCTTACCCATACTAGAATGTTGTAAAAAAAATTCGAAAATAATACTAAAATAATTTAAAAAAATTAAAAATATTGTTCTGTCCAAATTTCATGTCAACCAGGAGCCAGGACAAGTAGAAAATGAGATAAAAGGAAATTTCTCTCTGGGTACCATTCCTCCGAAACCCAAGTTACAGCATTTCCAAAAAAATAGTAAAAAAATTAAAAAAACATCATTCCTGCTTTATTTCTAACCAAAGAAGACCAAAATAGCCTTAAAGCCAAACTGAGCAAGGACAAGTAGAAAATGAGGTAAAAAAAAATTTCTCTCCGAATACCGTTTATGAAAAACCCAAGTTACAGCATTCTAAAAAAATCGTAAAAAAATTAAAAAATATTATTGTCACTTTGTTTCTGACCAAACCAGACGAGAATAGCCTGAAAAAGCGGTATAAAAATTTTCATACCGAGTACGGTTTCTACCTTACTCTCGCTAGAACAATGTCAAAAATTCAAAAAAAAAAAAATTAAAACAATTCAAAAAGATGAAAAATATCATTCTGCCCGAATTTCAAGCCAAACCGAGCCAAGAGAAGTGGAAAACGAGATAAAAAGAAATTTACCATCTATTACCATTTCTCCCGACTTAAGTTACAGCGTTCCAAAAGAAATTGTGAAAAAATTCAAAAACATCATTTCCGCTTTATTTCTTACTAAAAGGGACCAGTATATACTGAAAAGGCAATAAAAACTTTTTCGAACTGAGTACAGTTTCTACCTCACCATTGCTAGAGCATTCTCAAAAAACTTCAGAAAAATTATTAAAATAATTCAAAAAAATTAAAAATATTATTGTGTCCAAACGGAGCCAGGACAAGAAGAAAATGAGATAAAAAGAAATATCTCTGCTAGTACCGTTTCCCCAAACCAAAGTTACAGCATTTCAAAAAAAATAGTTAATTAATTCAAAATATTAAACCTGAAAAAGTGATATAAAAATTTTCGTACCGAGTACAGTTTCTGCCTTACTCGTGTTAGAGCGTTCTAAAAAAAAATTTTGAAAAAAATATTAAAATAATTCAAAAAAATTAAAAATATCATTCTTCCCTGATTTCAAGCAAAATCGAGGCAGGACAAGTAGAAAAAACAAGATAAAATAAAATTTCTATCTTGGCACAATTTCTCCCGACTCAAGTTACAGCGTTCCAAAAAAATAGTGAAAGAATTCAAAAAATTAAAAAGCATCATTCTCGTTTTATTTCTTATCAAAACGGACAAGGATAGGCATAAAAGTGATAAAAACTTTTATGAACCGAGTCCAGAACCTCACCCGTGTTAGAGAATTCTAAAAAAAATTCAGAAAAATTATTAAAATAATTCAAAAAAAATTAAAAAATATCGTTCTGGCCAAAGCTCAATCCAAGCCAAGCCAGGACAAATAGAAGACGGGAAAGAAAGAAATATCTCTCCGGGTACCGTTTCACCAAACCCAAATTAAAACATTCCCAAAAAAATAGTAAAAAAATCAAAAAATTAAATAAAAAAAAAAACTTTTTCTCAATATTTCTGACCAAACCGGACCAAAATAGCTTGAAAAAGTGAAACAAAAATTTTAGTACCGACTACAGTTTCAACCTTACCCATACTAGAGCGTTGTAAAAAAAATTTGAAAATAACATTAAAATAATTCAAAAGAATTAAAAAGGAAATTTCTCTCTAGGTAATTTCTCTCTAGGTACCGTTTCTCCGAAACCCTAGTTACAGCAGTCCCAAAAAAATAGTAAAAAAATTAAAAAAAAAACATCATTCCCGCTTTATTTCTAACCAAACTAGACTAGAATAGCCTTAAAGCCAAACCGAGCAAGGCCAAGTAGAAAACGAGGTAAAAAAAAATTTCTCTTCGGGTACCGTTTCCCAAAAACCCAAGTTACAGCATTCCCAAAAAAATAGTAAAAAAATTCAAAAACATCATTCTAGTTTTATTTCTGACCAAACTAGACCAGAATAACCATAAAAAGTGATTTAAAAATTTTCATACCAAGTACCATTTCTACTGTACCCTTACTAGAGCATTCTCAAAAAAATTCAGGAAAAATATTAAAATAATTCAAAAAAATTAAAACCAAAATTTTGCACAAATTTCAAGCCAAACTGGGCCAAGACAAGAAGAAAATGAGATAAAAAGAATTTTCGTTCCAGATACTGCTTCTCCCGACCCAAGTTACAGCGTTCCCATAAAAATGTTAAAAAAATTCAAAAATTAAAAAACATTATTCTCCCTTTATTTCTAGCCAAAACTGATTAGGATAGGCCGAAAAAATGACAAAATTTTTTACGAACCGAGTACAATTTCTACCTTACCCTTGTTAGAGCATTCCCAAAAAAAAATTCAAAACAAAAATATTAAAATAATTCAAAGAAATTAAAAATATTGTTCAGTCCAAATTTCATTTCAACCTGGAGCTAGGACAAGCAGAAATCAAAATAAAAAGAAATTTATCTTCTGTTACCTTTTCTCCTGAACCAAGTTACCGCTTTCCAAAAAACAAATAGTGAAAAAATTCAAAAACATCATTCCCACTTTATTTCTGACTAAAACGGACCAGTATATGCTGAAAAAGTGATAAAAACTTTTTCAAACCGAGTACAGTTTCTACCACACCCTTGTTAGAGCATTCACAAAAAACTTCAGAAAAATTACTCAAACAATTCAAAAATTAAAAATATCATTATGCCCAAACCCAGCCCGGACAAGAAGAAAATGAGATAAAAAGAAATATCTCTCCAGGTACCGTTTCTCCAAACCCAAGTTACAGCATTCCCAAAAAAATAGTAAATTAATTCAAAAAATTAAAAAAAAAAACTGTCTCCCTTTATTTCTGACCAAACCGTACTAGAATAACCTGAAAAAGTCAAATAAAAATTTTTCGTACCGAGTACAGTTTTTGCCTTACCCGTGCTAGAGCGTTCTAAAAAATAATTCAAAAAAATATTAAAATAATTCAAAAAAATAAAAAATATCATTCTTCCCTAATTTCAAATAAAAATCAAGCCAAAACAAGTAGAAAATAAGATAAAAAGAAATTTCTATCCTGGCACCATTTCTCCCGACTCAAGTTACAGCGTTCAAAAAAAAAAAATAGTGAAAGTATTCAAAAAATTAAAAATCATCATTCTCGTTTTATTTCTGATCAAAACGGACAAGGATAGGCTGAAAAAGTGATAAAAACTTTTTCGAACCAAGTCCAGTTTCTACCTCACCCGTGTTATAGTATTCTCAAAAAAATTCAAAAAAAATTAAAAATATCGTTCTGCCCAAAGTTCAATCCAAGTTGAGCAAGGACAAATAGAAAATGGGAAGGAAAGCCATATCTCTCCAGGAACGGTTTCTCCAAACCCAAGTTACAGCATTCCCAAAAAAATAGTAAATTAAATAAAAAAAATTAAAAAAACAACTTTCTCGCTTTATTTCTGACCAAACTGTACTAGAATAACCTGAAAAAGTGATATAAAAATTTTCATACCGAGTACAGTTTCTGCCTTACCAGTGCTAGAGCGTTATAAAAAAAATTTTGAAAAAAATATTAAAATAATTCAAAAAAATAAAAAATATCATTCTTCCCTGATTTCAAGCAAAATCGAGCCAAGACAAGTAGAAAATAGGATAAAAAGAAATTTCTATCCTGGCACCATTTCTCCCGACTCATGTTACAGCGTTCCAAAATAAATAGTGAAAGAATTCAAAAAATTAAAAAGCGTCATTCTCGATTTATTTAAGACCAAAACGGACCAGGATAGGCTGAAAAACTGATAAAAACTTTTTCGAACCGAGTCCAGTTTCTACCTCACCTGTGTTAGAGTATTCTCAAAAAAATTCAGCAAAATTATTAAAATAATTCAAAAAAATTAAAAATATCGTTTTGCCCAAAGTTCAATCCAAGCCGAGCCAGGAAAAATAGAAGATGGGAAAGAAAGAAATATTAGAGGTAGGGGTGTGCATGGGTCGGGTCGGGTTGAGGATATTTTTTGACCCAACCACCATGGTGGGTCAAAAAAAATTCAACCCAACCCAACCCATCACATAAGTCCAACCCAACCCAACCCAACCCACATGGGTCGGGTTGAACCCATGGGTTTGATAAATTTTTATTATTATTATTATTAAATATATAATATATATACTATATAAAAGCACTTATATATAAGCGTTTATAGTATATAATATTATTACTAGTATATATTAAATATATTATTATTAGTATATATTAAATTTACAGTCGTTTTAAAAAAAATTATTAAATATGCAATATATTTTAAATATATATTAAATATGGGTTGGGTCGGGTCGGGTTTGGTGGGTTTGTGATTTTATGACCCATACCCAACCCGACTCGATGTAAAAAAAAATTTTGTGACCCAACCCAACCCACCAAGTCTTAAAAACAGACTCAATCCGTTGGGTCGGGTTTGGCTTGTCGGTGGGTTTTCTGCACACCCCTATCTTTCTAGGTATCGTTTCTCCAAACCCAAGTTACAGCATTACCAAAAAAATCGTAAAAAAATTCAAAAAAAAAAACTTTTTCTCTATATTCCTGACCAAACCGGACCAAAATAGCTTGAAAAAGTGAAATAAAAATTTTAGTAGCGAGTACAGTTCAACCTTACCCATACGAGAGCGTTGTAAAAAAATTTCGAAAATAATATTAAATAATTCAAAAAAATTAAAAATATTGTTCTATTCAAATTTCATGTCAACCCGGAGCCAGGAAAAGTAGAAAACGAGATAAAAGGAAATTTTTCTCGGGGTACAGTTTCTCCGAAACCCAAGTTACAGCTTTCCCAAAAAAAAAAAGTAAAAAAAATTAAAAAACATTATTCTCGCTTTATTTCTAACAAAAACCAGACCAGAATAGCCTTAAAAAGTGATATAAAAATTTTCATACCGAGTACGGTTTCTACCTTACCCTTGCTAGAGCATTCTCAAAAAAATTCAAAAACAAAATATTAAAATAATTTTAAAAAAATTAAAAATATCATTCTGCCCTAATTTAAAGCCAAACCGAGCAAGGACAAGTAGAAAACGAGGTAAAAAAAAATTTCTTCCTGGGTACCGATTCTCAAAAACCCAAGTTACAGCACTCCCAAAAAAATAGTAAAAAAATTCAAAAAATTAAAGAACATCATTCTCGCTTTATTTCTGACCAAACCAGACCAGAATAGCCTGAAAAAGCGATATAAAAATTTCAATATCGAGTACGGTTTCTACCTTACTCTCTCTAGAACATTCTCAAAAATTCAGAAAAAATATTAAAACAATTCAAAAAGATTAAAAATATCATTCTGCCTTAATTTCAAGCCAAACCAAGATAGGACAAGTGGAAAACAAGATAAAAAGAAATTTACCTTCTGTTACCGTTTCTCCTGACCCAAGTTACAGCATTCCAAAAAAATAGTGAAAAAATTCAAAACCATCATTTCCGCTTTATTTCTGACTAAAACGGACCAGTACATGTTAAAAAAGCGATAAAAACATTTTCGAACCGAGTACAGTTTCTACCTTACCATTGCTAGAGCATTCTCAAAAAATTTTAGAAAAATTGTTAAAATAATTCAAAAAAAAAATTAGAAATACCATTATGCCCAAAATGAGTCAGGACAAGAAGAAAACAAGATAAAAAGAAATATCTCTCCGGAAACCGTTTCTCCCAACCCAAGTTACAGCATTTCCAAAAAAATAGAAAAAAAATTTAAAAAATTAAAAAACAACTTTTTCACTTTATTTCTAACTAGACCGGACAAGAATAGCCTGAAACAGCAATATAAAAACTTTTGTACAGAGTACAGTTTCAAACTTACCCTTGTTAGAGCGTTTGAAAAAAAAATTCGAAAAAAATGATAAAATAATTCAAAAAAAATAAATATATCATTCTTCCCTAATTTCAAGCCAAATCGAGCTAAGACAAGCAGAAAACTAGAGAAAAAAAAAAATTCTCTCCGGCTACCGTTTCTCCAAACCCCAAGTTACAGCATTCCCAAAAAAATAGTAAAAAAATTCAAAAAATTAGAAAACAATATTCTCACTTCATATCTAGCCAAAATAGAACAGGAAAGGCTGAAAAATGGTCAAATTTCTTTTTGAACAGAGTATAGTTTCTGCCTTAAGCTTGCTAGAGCATTCTCAAAAAAATTCAGAAAAATTAATAAAATAATTCCAAAAAATTAAAAATATCGTTTTGCCCAAATTTCAAGCCGAACCGAGGCAGGACAGGCAGAAAATGAGATAAAAATAAATTTATCTCCGGGTACTGTTTCCCCAAAACCCAAGTAACAGCAGTCCAAAAAAATAGTGAAAAAATTCAAAAAAAATCATTCTCGGTTTATTTCTGACCAAAACGGACAAAGACCTACAGAAAAAGCGATAAAAACTTTTTCTGATCGAGTACAATTTCTACCTCACATTTGCTAGAGCATTCTTGAAAAAATTCAGAAAAATTATTAAAATAATTCAAAATTTTCAAGCCAAACCAAGTCAGGACAAGTAGAAAATGAGATAAAAAGTAATTTCTCTCCAGGTACCGTTTCTCCAAAACCCAAGTTAAAGCATTTCCAAAAAAAATAGTAAAAAAATTCAAAAAATTCAAAAAACATCATTCACGCTTTATTTCTGACCCAAACGGACAATGACAAGCTGAAAAAGCGATAAAAACTTTTTCTAATTGTGTACAGTTTTTACCTCACCCTCGCTAGAGCATTTTCAAAAAAATTCAGAAAAATTATTAAAATAATTTTAAAAAATAAAAAATATTGTTCTGCCCAAATTTCAAGCCAAACTGAGCCAGGACAAGTAGAAAACGAAACAAAGACAAATTTATATCCGGGTACCGTTTCTCCAAAACCCAAGTTACAGCATTCCCAAAAAAATAGTAAAAAAATTCAAAAAATTAGAAAACATCATTCTTGCTTAATTTGTGAGCGAACCAGACCAGAATAGCCAGAAAAAGCGATATAAAAATTTTCATACCGAGTACGGTTTCTACCTTACCTTCGCTAGCATTCTCAAAAAAATTCAGAAAAATATTAAAATGATTAAAAAAAATTAAAAATATAATTCTACACCAATTTCAAGCCAAACTAGGCCAGGAGAAGAAGAAAATGAGATTAAAAGAAATTTCGTTCTAGGTACCGTTTCTGATGTGAACCCCGTCAGGAATAACGAGACCCAACAACGAAATGGAACCCAAGATCGTTCTATGAACAGATTCAAATGGAAGACCTCGACCCGTTGTTTATGACAAACAAGAACCTCGGTATAAGGAAGACTCCACAAACGATGGTGGAAACTCCGTTTGATAAGTCAAGATGAACGCCACGGGAAATCCCGATAAGTTCGAATAGTTCTTCAAAGAACCAAAGAGAATAAACCTCACAAGTTTTTATGAATATTCAAAATGTCTTGCTAAAAACGTTTACAGACTTAGGAGCCTATTTAAGAGCTCCATAAAACTTGACAGACAAGAAAATATATTCTAAAAAAACTCCTAATTAATACCTAACCATATCAGGAATTAAATTTGACCTTAAAAGCATTAAATGCACCTAAAAACAAGGAAATAAATCACCTAAACCTAAAATAACGTTTTTTTACATAAAAATACCAAAAATAATAAATTGCAATAATTAAATAGTAAATTGTGTCGTGCATCGCGATCCTTCTAAAATAGGCCCAAAATATTTCTTGCCAATTCTTAGCCTTGACCGGATCCTTTTAGAACTTGAATTAAGGTGATGATTCTTTGCTGCCCACGTGAATCATGCTCAATGGGCCTCCACGAATTTGCTTGAGCCCATAACTCTTGGATGAGTCTGTTGAGTACATCCTTGAACTTCTTTGCTTGTGCTCTCGTAACCGGCCCAATTGATACTTGAACGAGATCCTTCGAAGCGGTGCCTTGGTCTCCATCATTCCCCTCCTCTTGAAAAGGATTTGCCCTCAAATCATCACCTACAACAAAAAGACTCAAATCAGTAACATTAAAAGTGGCACTTACATTGTATTCACCAAGTAAATCTAGCTTGTAAGCATTGTCATTGATACGCTCGAGGACTTGGAAAGGACCATCTCCTCTTGGGAGCAATTTGGAACGTCTTTTTGCCGGGAATCTTTCTTTTCTCTCAAGGGCCGAACTTTGATTTTCTTTTTCTCTCTCATTTTTCTTGGCCTCTCTCTGATTTTCACTCTTTTTCTTTTGCTCACTCTCTTTCTTTTGATCACTCTCATTTTGTAATCTCACTTGATCCTCGTATACTTGCTGCGGTGTCAATGGTACAAGAGTGATTGATCGTTGATTAAGTACAAAAGAGTACTTGTTCGTAAAGCCATCATGCTTCACTTGACTATCGAACTGCCATGGACGCCCTAGCAATAAGTGCCCCGCTTGCATCGGTACTACATCACACAACACTTCATCTTCGTATTTACCGATTCGAAATGCAACTAACACTTGCTTGTTCACCCTTATCTCACCACTATCATTTAGCCATTGCAACTTGTATGGCCTAGGGTGCTTTACCATGGGCAATCCCAATTTCTCTGCCATAATTGTGCTTACAACATTAGTACAACTACCACCATCAATAATCACACTACATACCTTGTCTTTAACGTAGCACCTAGTGTGAAAGATATTCTCCCGCTGTACTTCATCAACTCCTTTTACTTGCAAGCTCAATGCTCTCCTTGCCACCAATGTCAATGCGACAGGGGTTAAATACTCCTCCTCGGAAACATCCTCCAATGGCGGTATGTCGTCAGTGTCGGAATCTTCATCATCGATCACAATTTCACCATTGGCTTGCAACACCATGACTTGCTTATTTGGACATTGACTTGCTATGTGGCCCCTGCCTTGACATCTAAAACATTTAATATCACGATTCCTAGAGGTAGAGGTTTCTGTTTTACCTTGAGGAACGTGGCTGGTGGTCGCGGACTTGGCCTCAGGTTTGGGCGTTTGTGACTTGTCCAGTGGCTTGGCATGACTTGATTTCCAAGAGGTAGAACTAAAGTTATGGCCTGCACGTGTCCCACTCCCTCTCTTGAGTTGTTGTTCCACTTTGATAGCCATATGCACCATATCTTCCAATTCCACATAATGCTGCATCTCTACCTTATCATGGATCTCCCGGTTTAAGCCAAGTAAAAATCTAGGCATTGTAGCCTCCCGATCCTCCTCCACATTAGCGTAGATCATAGCAATCTCCATCTCCTTGTAGTAATCCTCTACGCCTTCGACTCCATTGTCTAAGACCATGTAGCTTTTTGTACAACTCTCGGTAGTAGTAACTTGGAACGAACCGCTTTCTCATCACTACTTTCATCTCCTCCCATGTGTCTATTGGGTGTTCTCTATTCCGCCTCCTGTTTATCACAAGCTGAACCCACCACGGCTAATTTTACCTTCTTTGCCTCGGAGTAGTTGTGGCAATCAAACACGAACTCCATCTTTTTTTCCTACTCAAGATATGCCTCAAGATCAGATCTACCTTGAAATGACGGAATTTTCATCTTAATACCACCCAAGTTGTTATCTTCGCGATTCCTAGCTCCTCTATGTCTTCCTCCAGGTCTTCTATTGTTAACAATGGAATCTCGATCTTCTTCTTCATCAAAACCAGACCCATAAAGCTCTTCATCCTCCTCCCTCGAAGGATATCTTTCCCTTCTACGCAAATTACGACCTTTTTGTGGTTTCTCCTCACGTCTATTCTCCATTTGATCTATTCGTCCATGAACCTGCTCCATCTCCATCTTCATCACACGCCTCATCTCACTCATCATGGCCTCCATAAATACCTTCGGATCGACCAATTTTGTTTCATCTTCGGTAATGCTCTTACCACTATCACTCTCCACTCGTGTTTCACTCAAAATAATATGGCTTTTACCCTCTGATGTTCTCACCACTCTTGCCTTTTTCCCCTCGATAATTCTCTTTCAGCTCTTTTGAAACTAAACAAACAACAACTCAAAAATTTTCAGCAACAATTTACCAAGAACTAATCAAGGAATTTCAGATTTGAATACAAGGAATATGGAAATTTTCAGAATAGAATTAGAAGGAATATGGCAGATTGGAATTTCCACTCGTTTTTTTTTTTTTTTTTTTTTTTTTTTTTTTTTTTTTTTTGACGATCTGTAGCTTGTGAGAATAAGGAAATAAAATTTCAGAATTTCCACTCGGTTTTTTTTTTTTTTTTTTTGACGATCAACAACTAGCTTTTGAGAATAATGAAATAAAATTTTGGAATTTCCACTCGTTTTTTTTTTTTTTTTTTTTTTTTTTTTTAATGATCAGCAACTAGCTTTTGAGAATAATGAAATAAAATTTCGAAATAACTAAGAGATGTGAGACCAAACCAAGAGTTCAGGTATCAACAAGAACAAACAAAGATTGAACATATAGGATAAAGGAAATTCGGCTAAGAAGAAACAAAGGAACGAAAGATGTTAAAGGATAGGCAAACTTGAACTAGAAACCGTGCTCTAATACCAAATGATGTGAACCCCGTCAAGAATAACGAGACCCAACAACGAAAGGGAACCCAAGATCGTTCTATGGACAGATTCGAATGGAAGACCTCGACCCGTTGTTTATGACAAACAAGAACTTCGGTATAAGGAAGACGCCACAAACGGTGGTGGAAACTCCATTTGATAAGTCAAGATGAACGCCACGGGAAATCCCGATAAGTTCAAATAGTTCTTCAAAGAACCAAAGAAAATAAACCTCACAAGTTTTTATGAATATTCAAAATGTCTTGCTAAAAACGTTTACAGACTTAGGAGCCTATTTAAGGCCTCCATAAAACATGACAGACAAGAAAATATATTCTAAAAAAACTTTTAATTAATACCTAACCATATCAGGAATCAAATTTGACCTAAAAAGTATTAAATGCACATAAAAATAAGGAAATAAATCACCTAAACCTAAAATAACGTTTTTTTTACATAAAAATACCAAAAATAATAAATTGCAATAATTAAATAGTAAATTGTGTCGTGTATCGCGATCTTTCTAAAATAGGCCCAAAATATTTTTTGTCAATTCTTAGCCTTGACCGGATCCTTCTAGAACTTGAATCAAGGTGATGATTCTTTGCTGCCCACGTGGATCATGCTCAATGGGCCTCTACGAATTTACTTGAGCCCATAACTCTTGGATGAGTCCGTTGAGTACATCCTTGAACTTCTTTGCTTGTGCTCTCGTAACCGGCCCAATTGGTACTTGAACGAGATCCTTCGAAGCGGTGCCTTGGTCTCCATTAGTTTCTCTCGACCCAACTTACTGCGTTTCCAAAAAAATAGTAAAAAAGTACAAAAAATTAAAAAACATTCTTTTTGCCATATTTCTGGCCGAAACAGATTAGGATAGGTTGAAAAAGGAACAAAAGTTTTTTGAATCGAATACAGTTTCTACCTTATCCATGCAAAAGCATTCTCAACAAAATTTTAAAAAATTAAAAATTTCATTATACCCCAATTTAAAGCAAAACCGGGTTAGGACAAGCAGAAAACGATATAAAAAAATAGTAAATGAATTAAAAAAATAGTAAAAGAATTTAAAAAAATAAGAAAACATCACACTCGGTTTATTTATGGCCGAAATGGAAACGGATAAGCTGAAAAAGTGATAAAAATTTTTTCGAACTGAGTACAGTTTCTACCTTACCCTTGCTAGTGCATTCTGAAAAAAATTCAAAAAAATTATTAAAATAATTCAAAAATTTAAAAATATCATTCCACCCTAATTTCAAGCAGAATCGAGCCAGGACATGTAGAAAACGAGATAAAAAGAAAATTTTCTCCTGGTACCGCTTCTCTCGATCCAAGTTACAGCGTTCCAAATAAAATAGTTTAAAAAATAAAAAAATAAAAAAAATATTATTCTCACAATATTTCTGACCAAAACGGACAAGGATAGGCTGAAAAAACGAAAAACTTTTTCTGACCGAGTACAGTTAACCCTTGCTAGAGCATTCTCAAAAAAATTCAGAAAAATTATTAAAATAATTAAAAAAAATTGAAAATATCATTCTGCCATAATTTCAAGCCAAACCGGATTAAGACAAGTAGAAAATGAGATAAAGAGAGATTTTGCTCTTGGTACCGTTTCTCTCGAGTCAAGATACGGCATTCCAAAAAAAATAGTGAAAAAATTAAAAAACATCATTCTCACTATATTTCTAACCAAAACGGACATTGATAGGCTGAAAAAGCGATAAAAACTTTTTCTCACCGAATACAGCTTTTACCTCACCCTTGCTAGAACATTCTCCAAAAAAAAATCTGAAAAATTGTTAAAATAATTCAAAAAAATGAAAAATACCTTTCTGCCCAAATTTCAAGCCAAACCAAGCCTGGACAAGTAGAAAACAAGAAATAAAATGAAATTTCTCTCCTGGTACCGTTTCTCCCGACCCGAGTTACAACCTTTCCAAAAAAATAGTGAAAAAATTAAAAAACACCATTCTCACAATATTTCTGACCAAAACGGACAATAATAGGCTGAAAATGTGATAAAAACTTTTTCTAACCGAGTACAGTTTCTACCTCACCCTCGCTAGAGCATTCTCAAAAAATTTCAGAAAAATTATTAAGATAATTCAAAAAAATTAAAAATATCCTTCTGCCCATATTTCAAGCCAAACCAAGCCAGAATAAGTAGAAAACGAGATAAAAAGAAATTTCTCTCCAGATACCGTTTCTTCAAAACTCAAGTTACATGAAAAAGCGACAAAAACTTTTTCTAACCGAGTACAGTTTCTACCTCACCCTCGCTAGAGCATTCTAAAAAAAAATCAGAAAAATTATTAAGATAATTCAAAAAAATTAAAATATCATTCTGCCCAAATTTCAAGCCAAGCTGGGACAGGACAAGAAGAAAACGAGATAAAAAGAAATTTTATTCTAGGTATCGTTTTACTGGACCCATGTTACAGCGTTCCGATAAAAATAGTAAAAAAATTCAAAAATTAATAGACATTATTCTCGCATTATTTCTGGCCAAAACAGACTCGGATAGGCTTAAAAAGGGACAATTTTTTTCCGAACCGAGTACAATTTCTACCTTAACCACTGGGCATTCTCAAAAAAATTCAAAAAAACTAAAAATATCATTCTGCCCTAATTTCAAGCCAAACCGAGCTAGGACAAGTAGAAAACGAGATAAAAAGAACTTTCTCTCCTGGTACCGTTTCTCCCGACCTAAATTACTGCATTCCAAAAAAAATAATGAAAAAATTCAAAAAATTAAAACACATCATTCCCGCTTTGTTTCTGACCAAAACAGACTAGTATAGGCTGAAAAGGCGACAAAAACTTTTTCGAACCGAGTACAGTTTCTACCTCACCCTTGCTCTGCATTCTCAAAGAAATTCAGAAAAATTATTAAAATAATATTAAAATATTAAAAATATAGTTCTGCCCAAATTTCAAGCTAAACCAAGCCAGGACAAGTAGAAAATGAGAAAAAAAAAGAAATTTCTCTCCTGGTACCGTTCCTCACAACCTAAGTTACAGCGTTCCAAAAAAAATAGTGACAAAATTCAACAAATTAAAAAACATAATTTTTGCATTCTCAAAAACTTCAAAAAAATTTAAAATATCGTTCCGCCCAAATTTCAAGCCAAACCGAACCAGGACAAGTAGAAAATAAGATAAAAAAAATTCCCTCTAGGTACCATTTCTCCAAAACCCAAGTTATAGCATTCCCAAAAAAATAGTAAAAAATTTCAAAAAAAATTAGAAAATATCACTCTCGCTTTATTTCTAAGAAAACCAGACTGGAATAGCCTGAAAAAGCGGTACAAATTTTCATACCGAGTACAGTTTCTACCTTACCCTCACTAGCATTTGCAAAAAAAACAATGAAAAAATTCAAAAAATTAAAAAACATCATTCTCGCTTTATTTCTGACCAAACCAGATCAGAATATCCTTAATAAGAGATATAAAAATTTTCATACTGAGTACGGTTACAACCTTACCGTTACTAGAGCATTCTCAAAAAAAATTGAGAAAAATTATTAAAATAATTCAAAAAAATTAAGAATATATTTCTGCCCAAATTTTAAACCAAACTGAGCCAAGACAAGTAGAAAACGAGATAAAAACAAAATTTTATTTCCGGGTACTGTTTCTTTAAAACCAAGTTAAAGCATTCCCAAAAAATTAGAAAACATCATTCTTGCTTAATTTGTGAGCAAACCAGACCAGAATAGCCTGAAATAGCGAAATAAAAATTTTCATTCCAAGTACGGTTTCTACCTTACCCTCGCTAGCATTCTCAAAAAAATACAAAAAAAATATTAAAATGATTCAAAAAAATTAAAAATATAACTCTACCCAAATTTCAAGCCAAACTGGACCAGGAGAAGAAGAAAACGAGATAAAAAGAAATTTCATTCCAGGTACCCTTTCTCACGACGAAACTTACAGCGTTCCAAAAAAAAAAATAGTGAAATGGTGACAGATTTACAGACACACTTTAGCTTCTTTGACTTTTTAGATTATTATAATAAAAATATAAGTGTCATAGAAAAAATATTATCATGGATAAAGACAAAAAATTATGAGAAGGTTTATCAAACTTATCCGCCCTTTGAATCAATTATATTAAATCAAAATAGTGGAGTCCAAGTATTGGCTACTCCCATAAAAAAATCTAGTCTAAGTGATGAAAGTAAGAACCTAGATAGTATAATTCAACAGAATAATTACACCAATACTTATCTAAAAACAATTGGTCAAAAGCTACAAGACATAGAAGACAGAATAACACCCCCTTCCACTTCCATAAAAAAAGAAAATGCGTCCAATACCCCTTTGTTTATTCCACATGAAATACCTCCTCACCTTAGAGCACCCTTAAATAAGCCTATGACAGAAAAGACTGATAATTTACTTAATGAAACTAGAATCATTAAAGGACAGGGAGCCATTAAAAAACAAAAATATTATAACGTTAAATACAACAGGACAAACTAACTCTTCAGAGGATGAAGAATCAGAAGACAACCAATTGACAGACTTGACAGACTTATCAGACATAGATAATTCAAAATCACAATTTACAGATAAATTACATATTAATAAATTAACTTTAGCATCTTCATCACAAGATCGCAAAAAAGGAAGAATTGAAGAATTATACCCTAAAAAGAATTGGTATCCTAAACCTACTCCCCCTGATTTACAATTTGAAGAAAGACATACTTATGTTAATTCATCTTACTCACCAGATTTAATTTATGAATGGAATATTGATGGAATGTCAGAATATGAAATAATAAATCTTTTACATGAAATGACTCTACTCACTAATGTTTATAAAAATCATGGAAAACAAGACCACCAGATAGCTCATTTAATTGTCACTAGTTTTACTGGCCAACTGAAAGGCTGGTGGGATCATTATTTAAATAATGATGACAGAAATGAAATACTAACAACAGTTAAAAGAGAAACAGATGGAAGTGTTATAATAACAGACAGACACCCTTCACAAGATGCAGTTAATACTTTAATCTTTACCATAACTAAACATTTTGTTGGAGATCCTAACCAATACAAAGAAAGAGCTTCAGATGTTTTAATTAATTTAAGATGTCCACAACTTTCAGATTTTAGATGGTATAAAGATGTTTTTATTTCAAAAGTTTTAAGTAGGAATGATTGTCAACAATCCTACTGGAAAGAGAAATTCATTGCTGGCCTACCTTATTTCTTTGCCCAGAAAGTCAGACTTGATATAGCCAATAGCGAAGGAACTATAGACTACCCTAGCCTGACATACGGAGACATAATATCTTCGATTAATAAAACAGGCCTATGGTTATGTAATGACCTAAGGCTAAAAAATCAAATAGAAAAAAAAAAAGGTATGCTAAAAAAGAGTTAGGAACTTTTTGTGAGCAATATGGCTTTGAACCATTGATTGCTCCCTCTAGGAAAAGAACAAAAGAAAAGAAAGATAAGGATAGATACAAGAATAATAATAGAAAATATCATAAAGGTAGAAATAAAGAAAAGAAAGAAGAGTCCAAAAGAAAGAAAAGAAAGAAGAGTCCAAAAGAAAGAAAAGTGACAGATATAAAGAAAGAGACATTATTTGCTTCAAATGTGGAAAAAAGGGACATACTAGTAGATACTGTAACTTTCAAATAAAGATAAATAAACTTGACATATCAGGAAAGATAAAAGATAAATTAATAAGCATATTAGAACAGACAGATAGTGATGAGACAGACAATGAAATCCACCAGATAGATAATTGTGATAATTGTGATATCACCTCATCATCAACAGACATTCCTTCAGATAATGGGAAAATTAAATTATGTAATTGTAATAATCCTGATAACTGTTATTGTAAAAGAAAATTAAAAATAAGTGTTTTAACAAAACAAGAAGATATAATAATAGACTTGATAGATCAACTTCCGGATTCACAGTCTAAAAAAGATTATTTATCCAAATTAAAAGAATCCTTAACCCAAACTGATAGATTTGAGATAGATTTAAATGATTATAAGTCAACCTATAATTTTGCAGAAATTACTGACAGATTTAAAACCAGTAAACCAATAACAATAACAGATTTACAGATAGATATTAATAATCTAAAGAAAGAATTAAAAGAATTAAAATTAGAAAATTTCATTTTAAAAGACATGATTGAGCAGATAGCCGCTCAAGTAATAAATATAAATGATAGAATTAAATATAGCAATGAACCCTTGACAGACTCCTCTTTCCCTGATAGATATAATAGTGAAAGTTTTCATAAAGATGATTATAAAGATGAATTTTTAAATATAATTGGCAGAATGGTATTTCAGAAATGGTATACTGAAATAACTTTGGTTATCCATAAAGAATTCTCATTAACTGTCATTGCCCTTGTTGATTCAGGTGCTGATATGAATTGTATACAGGAAGGGCTAATACCTTCCAAGTATTATGAATCAACAACAGACAGATTAACTCAGGCTAACGGTGATAGACTTAAAATAAGTAATAAATTAACCATGGCATACATACATAATAATGGAATCAATTTCAGAACACCTTTCTTTTTAACAAATAAGTTGTCCTCTAAAGTTATACTGGGAAATCCTTTTTTGGCTCTACTTTACCCCTGTTCCACGACAGATAATGGAATATGTGCTAATATTTTGGAAACAGAAGTATTTTTTAAGTTCCTCCTACCCCTAACCCCTAAGGATATACACTTACTGAAAGAAATTTCCATTTCAATGGCCAAAAGCAGTGATAAAATTGAACCAGCAATAGATGATGAGAATCCTCCAAATTCAATGATAGAAAATACTGTTCTACCCAGTAGCAGCAGCATGTGAGTATGCCCATATTTAAAAAAAAAAAAAAAAAAATTTCAACATTTTATGACAATTCAAATTATTATTCCTACTTTTGTTGACTACTCTTTCTTCTTCCCTTGTAACTAGCCTCCTATGTATCCTACCTTGACTTACATCTTTTGTTTTCACTTTGCAATTCTCCATGCCAAAATGTTTGACTTATGATCATAGCTTGTATTATAAGATCATGTATTATAGAATCATGACTTCTTTCTTGCCCTGACCATATTGTCGCTTACATTATGGTCCAATATTAATTAGTTAATTTTAAAATTAACGGTCAATTGCCTGGCAAGCAAGATAGCTATTCTAAGGCTAAAATCTCAGACCGAATTCTGTCAAAATAGAAATCTTTCAAAAGATTTCAATCAAAGCATGAAGGCGTCTCAATTGAGACAACATCCCTCCAGGATAGAAGTATCCATGTGGTGATCAGAAAGATTTTACAGATAATGACAAAATAGCTACTATAGCTATCAACAGACAGATACAGAAAGGACAGATCTCTATTTCCAAAAAGACAGTCTAGACAAATATGGACAAGACAGGTGTCAGCATGACTTCTAGTTAGATAAGGCCGAGGCAGGTGACAGTATGACTTCTCGACAGATTCCCACAGACAAATCAAAAGCTCCTTTTGAAAGAACACTATTCACAAGCATGTGTTTTCTAACAGATTCTACAAGATTTACGTTTATTGTTCAAGATCCTACCGACAGATTAACTTGAGTTCACTTTATTAAACTCAAGTTACTTTTGAAGACTTACCATGGTTTATCAACAGATTAACTTGAGTTCACTTTATTTAACTCAGGTTACTTTTGAAGATAGTTTACCGACAAATTAACTTGAGTTCACTTTATTTAACTCAGGTTACTTTTGAAGACTTACCAGAGTTGATTTCATCTATAAAAAGGCAGACTCCGAAGATAGAAGATAGGTCCAAAACGAAGGTCCAGAATTAAGATCCAATTTCCAAGTTGAAAACTTAGGTCCAATAGCTCTCCCTTTCCCTCAGAAAGACTTTTGTACTTTTATCTTGTAACCTTTCTCTCAGACAGAACCTTGTAACCCTTTACAGATTTTACTTTGTAATCTTGTAACTCTTCAGACAGTACTTTATTTTCAAGCTTGTATCAAAGACAGTTTTCAGTTTAATCAAAGACAGAAGTATTTTCAAGTAAGATTTTATTAGTTTCAGTTTTCATATTCCATATTCCGTTTTAACTTATTTTTGAATATATCTATTTTGCTATTTTCTTCTTTATTATCTATTTTATCATTGTTTCTGTTTCTATATTATTGTTGTGCTCTCTCCTGGGTAGTTAATGGTATCAGAGCCATGGATGGTAGATGTATGAGTTTTATTTCTTTGCAATTAAAAAGTTACTAGGAACTTATATTACTGCATAGCCACTACTTGCTCCTTGATAGCGTTGGTCAGCCTCATACTCGTTGGCAAATTATAGTTTCGCGTTGGTCAGCCCGTTTTGTTAAGCCGACGGACAGGCGTTGTTTGGGTGGTCCCGCAATGGAGTTTCCCGAGGAAGTGGTCCCGATAGCAAGGATACCAGTGGTTAGTAATAGTTTCGCCAGTAATTATTAATTGCTTAGAAGTAGAAAGAATATATTTGGTCGCTCATTATCTGTTGCTAAGACACACTTAGGTCAGGCACACACTAATCTGAACATGGAAAATGATAAGATAGTTAATTCTGAGGAATATAGCATGGAAGATATAGACAGAAATTTGTTAGATTGGAATAAATGGAATATACCGACAGAAAAAAACTGATAAAATCTACAAACAAACTTCTTTTTCTAAACTATCTTTCTTGACATATTATACTATAAAAACAGTTGAAAGAACTTACTCTTTATTTAATGAATATGAAACAATCCAATTATTTTCAATAGACTCAATTAACAGATATAAAGAAAAATATGCATTTTTACATATTGGTTTGGTTCAAGTAGCTGTAAAACCATTAACAAGAGAAGTTTTAAATACAAGTGTTTTACTTTGTTTAAGAGTGATAGACATTTAAAATTTAATGACTCACTCCTAGGAATGATGGAAACAAGTTTACATAATGGACCAGTATATTTTAATTGTTATCCTAATTTTGCTTTAAGTTTAACTGACAGAAATATTATGGATGCTTCAACTTTGAATGTAAAGACAAATGGTTATTACATGAAAGAAGGCTCAGAACCTTTAGCTATTATTTATAGGATTTATTATAAACTTATGAAAACCACTCTAGACCCCCAATCTATGGTTGAACCCTCTCCTAAAGGTCATACTCTCCTTCTTCAAGCCTCAACAATAAATAGTAGACTTCGGGTACCTAGACAGATACAGTGGAAAGATATAACCCTTCCTGAAAGATGGCAACTTGAGGCTATTGCACCCACACCAAAATTAGAAAACACAGAACCAGATTTCATAGCCCAAAATACAGATGGAACAGTTATTATTTCTTTTAATAATAACGATAGATACACTAATAGCCTTATAAGACCCAGCAGTTCTACAGGCAAAAAGACCCCTATGGTGTTTACCCCCAGAAGCGCCTTCTCCTCTAGGACACCTTTTTCTGATTCCAGACCTTTACCTCCTCAAAGTCTTCCCCCAGTCATACACCTCCCTCCTATAAACACAAAAAGAATCCCAGGCCCTGTTGAGACAGCTTATTACCTAGCAAAAACCACACAACCAACCCCTAATGTTCACCAAGCCCTTTACCAGCCTCAACCTCAACCTGATTCTCCCACCCACACAGACATATTAGAATTTACAGATGATAGACAAATTAATGTTTTATCTAAAGAATTTGTTTTAGATAAAGAATTACTAAAACATGATTACTTAAAACCTGAAAACACTAACAGAAAAAATCAGTTTTTTACTGAGAGAGCACGGCAGTAATATAGAAGCATAAACAATAATAAAATAGATAATAAAGAAGAAAATAGCAAAATAGATATATTCAAAAATAAGTTAAAACGGAATATGGAATATGAAAACTGAAACTAATAAAATCTTACTTGAAAATACTTCTGTCTTTGATTAAACTTGAAAACAAACTGTCTTTGATACAAGCTTGAAAATAAAGTACTGTCTGAAGAGTTACAGGATTACAAAGTAAAATCTATAAAGGGTTACAAGGTTCTGTCTGAGAGAAAGGTTACAAGATAAAAGTACAAAAGTCTTTCTGAGGGAAAGGGAGAGCTATTGGGCCTAAGCTTTCAACTTGGAAATTGGATCTTAATTCTGGACCTTCGTTTTGGACCTTAAATTTGAACCTGTCTTCTATCTTCGGAGTCTGCCTTTTTATAGATGAAATCAACTTTGGTAAGTCTTCAAAAGTAACTTGAGTTAAATAAAGTGAACTCAAGTTAATCTGTCGGTAAACCATGGTAAGTCTTCAAAAGTAACCTGAGTTAAATAAAGTGAACTCAAGTTAATCTGTCGGTAGGATATTGAACAGTAAAAGTAAATCTTGTAGAATCTGTCAGAAAACACATGCTGAATAGGGAACTTCTAATATATCTGTCGGGGTACTTATGCAAGTAGATATCTTTCTTGCTTTTTCTGTCATCTTGCTTTTTGTCTTTCTGTCATAGGGATCTTGAGAATCTTGAAACATTTCTGGATGAGTCCTGTAATTTGGGGAGGAGGATTCCATTACTGTGTCATCTTCATCATCTGATATTTGTGATGCAGCTTCGAGCAGTTGCTTTTTAAGCTGTCTTCTGTCTTAAACGGAGGCAAGCTAGCACTGTACTTGACTCTTTTCTAGGAGGAAATTAGGACTTTCTGTCTGGGAGGAAGAGACCTTTTCTGTAATTCTTGACAAATATGATCAAAATTAAACTTATTCCACCATTTTAATTTAAACTTCCTAGTGAGCATAGGAAAAGGATACTGGGGATGCTTTTCTATCTTGTATTCCCATCTAATGATCCATGGGAGATCTGGAAACCTGTAAAAGAACTGCAAAAGATGTGGGTAATCTTTAAGATGTTGTATATTTGGTTCTTTCTTGAAACTTTCATAGGCTTTAAGGAGATCAGGAGCAAGAATCATAGCTTCTGGACCATAAGAAATCCACCAGTCAATAAACCATCTTGGTATCATCATGTCTTTCTTTCTATACATATCAAACCGAAAGAACCAAGTGTGTCTATAGATATTGTTTTGGAATAAAAGGAATCTGTCCCATGCTTCCATATAATCATAATAATTATAAAACTGAGGCTCAAAAGTTTGGGAAAATCTCCTGGGAATCCAAGGCTCTGCTCTCCACTGGGAAGGGGTGAGGATCTGTTTTATGACTACTTTAGAATAACCAATTCTATTTAGGTCTTGGGAGCAAGGCATATGTGTAACCAGGATTGAGTCTGTATCAACTAAAATAAACTCATAAAATGTCTGGGTCTTTAATGTTTCTGTCTTAGGGTGTTCCCATCCTGGGGGTAACAGTTGTCTGACTAGGGAGTGGGGATCAGTATTATGCTGGTATTCTCTTTCAATCCATAAAATAAAATTCCAAGAGTTTTTTGGGAGTTCAACACTATAATCATCTTTTGGAGGTTGAGCTTGAGTTTGAGAGGTAGAGGGTCTGTCCTTTGATAGGTTAGAGGGAGAGGTCAACGGGGGAAAGGAAGAGGTAACTATGTTAAATGGTGTTTTTAAAGGAGGAGGAGTTGAAGGTATGGCATAAGACTGTCTAGTTGTTGGGGTAAAGTTGGGAGAAAGTGGTTGGAAAGGGTTTGGGCTACAGGGTATTGGGGTTCTTTGTTGGGGTCTGTTTGAAGAGAAACTAGGTGAGGTGAAAGAAGGACAAGGGAGAAATCTGCTGGGGGGAGGAGGGATCGGCGGAGCAGCATAAGACTGTCTGGTTCTGGGTTTTGGGGAGTTATTCTTTTCCGCAGGGGAGCTAATCTTCCCTGTAGAAATTCGCGGGTTAAGAAATCAGGAATACAATTAGTTTCTCCTTTAATATATTCAATATCAAAATAAAAAACACTTAAAATAGCCTGCCATCTAGCAAAACTTTGTTTAGAAACAAGATTTTGAACATCTTTTTGCAAAACTTCTTTAGCACTTTTACAATCGACACGGATTAAAAACTTTTGGTTAAAAAGATCATTTTGAAATTTTGAGACACACAAAATAATAGATAAAATTTCTTTCTTAATAGTGCTGTAATTCTGCTGAGTAGCCGACCAGGAGCCAGAATGGAATCTAACAATTTGTTCTTTAGCATCATCTTTTGCTATCTGTTTTAGAATTCCACCATAGCCTATATCAGAAGCATCTGTCTCAACGATTTTGAAAGCATTGGGTGATGGAATAACAATGCAAGGGAGTTGTTTAACATATTTTTTAATCTGTCGAACTATCATAGTGTGTTTATCTGTCCATGCAGGAGGATTCTTTTCTAATCTTTTATATAGGGGTTTGCATATTTTTCTTAGTCCTTGGAAATAGTCTGAAACATAATTTAGGCTGCCAAGAAATCTTTGTAACTAGTTTTTATCTTTTATTTCATCTGGAAATTTATTTGCAAATTGAATGGCTCTGTCAATGGGACTTAATGTTCCCTTATAAATGTTATGTCCTAAAAATCTGATTTTATCCTGGAATAAATTTATCTTAGAGGCTGAAACAACTAATCCATTGCGTTTAATTACTTTGACAAATATCTCTAAATGTTTCCAATGGTCATCAATTGATTTAGAGAAGATTAAAACATCATCTATATAAACAATTGAAAATTCTATAAAAGGTGTAAATATGTCATTCATTATATTTTGAAATTCACTGGGTGCATTTTTTAATCCAAAAGGCATAACATTCCATTCATAATGACCAAAAGGAACTGTAAAAGCAGTTTTTTATCAGTCTTTCTCATCAATTTGTATTTGCCAAAATCCACTTTTCATATCAAATTTAGAAAATATGGTTGCTTCATGAAGTCTGTCAAGTAGGTCTTTCTTATTAGGGATGGGATATCTTATCCATTGTAATGCTGTATTTAAAGGTTTATAATTTATAATTAATCTTGGAACTCCTCGTTCCAATTCTGCCTGTTTATTAACATAAAAAGCGGCACAGCTCCAAGGAGACTTGTTTTTTCTGATTAATCCTTTATTTAAAAGATCTTCAATCTCTTTCTTACAATGTTCTAACAATTCATTATTCATTTGTATTGGTCTAGCTTTAGTAGGTATCTGTCTTTCATTAAAGTCTTTTTCATAAGGTAGTTGTACTATGTGTCGGTGTCTGTGCCAAAAAGCAGTGGGGAAATTAGAACAAATTTCTGTCTCAATCTATTGTCTAAAAGATTTTATTTTATGATTCAGTATGGGGTTAGTTAATTGTTCAGCAATTCTTTTGTATAATATTTTTGTCTTTAAAAATTCTAAGTGTCTAGTTTTTCTGTCAATCTTTTCTTTATCAATTTTTTTTATTATAGAAATATTATTAAGTGAATAAATTTCTTTCGGGATGGGTGGTAGGATGAATTTAAAAAGTATGTCTTTTCCTAACACATTGGTCTTAATTCTTTCTTCTAATTTTAGAGGAAAGGTCTTTAATTAAAACAAAAATTGTCTCAAAGCATATTCCGTCATTACATATGTGGACATTGGGTATTTTATAGTTAATTATCAATTTTTCTCCATTAGCTTGAGTTAATCTTTCTGAAGATTTTTCACAATATTTTAAAGGTATTAATCCTTCTTGTGTACAGTTCATGTCAGCGCCTGAGTCTATTAAAGCAATTTCTGTCAAAGAAAATTCTTTATTAATTACTAAAGTAATTTCTGTATGCCATTTTTGAAAGATTACTCTATCAATTAAGCTTAAGAAATTCTGTTTAAAGTAAGCATCTTTTTCTAGTAAAGGAGATTCCATCATAGGCTTAGAAAATTCTTTCAAGTTTATTATTTCTATAATGTTTTGTTCATTTATATCGGTAGAATTATCCTCTTTAATATCTTTAATTTCTTCTTTTAGTATTTTTGCTTCTGTCATTAAGTCTTGTAAAGTTACCGATTCTGTCTCTATTCTTTCTTGTTTCTTTTTTGTCTTTTCTTTCTTTTCTTTTTCTTTCTTTCCACATTCCGTAACATGGTATCCATATTTTCTACACTTAATGCAAGCAATAGGTATTTCTATGGAATCTTTTAATTTTAATAAATAATCTTTTTTATCTTTTTGGTGATTAGGTAAATTATCTATTAATTTCGCTATTATGTCTTTCTGTTTTCTTTTTCTTTTATTGACTTTAAGTGGGTTGGTTGATTTCAATTCTTTCTTTTTCTGTACTTGGTCTATCTCTTTTTGACTAATATTAAATATTTCCATTAATTCATTAAGTATATCTCCTTCAAATTCTAATTTACTAATTTGTTTAGCAATTTTATTCTGTCTAGCACATTGTTTTTTAATATGTCTATATTGTTTACATTTATGACAAATAGTACTTTTAATATGTCTGTCAATATTCTCATTATCTGATGACTCAGTATTATTTAATACTGCTATATCTCTTTTTCTATCCGTATCTAAAGGTGTATTTAAAATTTCTATCTTTTTAGTCAATTCTGTCGACTGGTATCTATCATGGATTTGTCAATTAATTTTAGTCTTTCTTCAATTTTTTTCTTTTAAGCTATTGTTATTATTATTATTCCTTCCTTTGTTGACTTCTTTTCTTGATTTTAGTCCATCTTTTTCTATCTCTTCTTCTAGCTTGTTACTAGTTTTCCAACCATTGTTGACTTTTTCTCTTTCTTGTTCTCTTTCTTCTTTTATCTTTAACTTTCCTACATGGCTTTTCACTATCTTGTCTTTCCATTCTTTTTATCATTTCTTTTACCATTCCTTTTTTTATTATTCCTTTATCTTTTTTGTCTTCATCTGTCATGTCTATGGGATTTTTTTTTCTATACGTGTTGATATTTCCTTAATTAGGTTAGTTTTCCTGTCAACTTTTCTGCCAGTTGCTTTTAATGCCTGTGAGTCTATTATATTTTCTTTATCTGTTATGAGTATAGCTCTGTCAGTTGCTTTTGACTTTTCTAAACAGCTATCTTTCCTACTTTCTGTCATGTTTACTAACATGTCAATACTTGCTGAATTACGTTTTTGACTATTATGCCAATTATCTATCATAGTATTAGTTAAAGGTGATCTTTGATGGGGTTCAAATTCTCTTTCTTTTTCTACTCTTGAATTTAACGCTTTCAATTTTTCATAGAGGTCCAAAAAACTATCAGTTTTCCTTTCAACTACTTTAATATATATTGTGGATCTTTCAATAGTTTCTAAAGATTCCAATTTTTTATTAATTACGTTTAAAAAGCTATTATTGTGTCTATTAGTCCGCCGATTGATTTTATCTCCTATTAAATTACTCCAATTATTTGTATTATTATTATAATTATAATCATCAGTATCACTGTCAGAATCAGAATCAGTTTCATAATCTATATTACTATTTGACCAGTTATTGTCTATATTTGTCATGCTATAACCTTTATCATAATCTATATCATCATAGTCCATGTTTCAAATTAGTGTGTGCCTAGCCTAAGTGTGAACAAGCAAACAGATGATGAGCTGATAAATGTATTTATTCTCTTTCTAAGCAATTAATAATTACTGGCAGAACTATTACTAACCACTGGTATCCTTGCTATCGGGACCACCTCCTTGAGAAACTCCATTGCGGTGGTAGATGTATGAGTTTTATTTCTTTGCAATTAAGACGTTACTAGGAACTTATATTACTGCAAAGCCACTACTTGCTCCTTGATAGCGTTGGTCAGCCTCATACTCGTTGGCAAATCATAGTTTCGCGTTGGTCAGCCCGTTATGTTGAAGCCGACGGACAGGCGTTGTTTGGGTGGTCTCGCAATGGAGTTTCCCGAGGAGGTGGTCTCGATAGCAAGGATACCAGTGGTTAGTAATAGTTCCGCCAGTAATTATTAATTGCTTAGAAAGAGAATAAATACATTTATCAGCTCATCATCTGTTTGCTTGTTTACACTTAGGCTAGGCACACACTAATTTGAAACATGGACTATGATAATATAGATTATGATGAAGGTTATAGCATGACAGATATAGACAATAACTGGTCAAATAGTAATATGGATTATGAAACTGATTCTGATTCTGACAGTGATACTGATGATTATAATTATAATAGTAATACAAATAATTGGAGTAATTTAATAGGAGATAAAATCAATCGACGGACTGATAGACACAATAATAGCTTTTTAAATATAATTAATAAAAAATTGGAATCTTTAGAAACTATTGAAAGATCCACAATAAATATTAAAGTAGTTGAAAGGAAAACTGATAGTTTTTTAGACCTCTATGAAAAATTGAAAGCGTTAAATTCAAGAGTAGAAAAAGAAAGAGAATTTGAACCCCATCAAAGATCACCTTTAACTAATACTATGACAGATAATTGCCATAATAGTCAAAAACGTAATTCAGCAAGTATTGACATGTTAGTAAACATGACAGAAAGTAGGAAAAATAGCTTTTCAGAAAAGTCAAAAGTAACTGACAGAGCTATATCCATAATACACGAAGATAAAGAGATAGACTCACAAATATTAAAAGCAACTGGCAGAAATGAGCAAAAGATAGAATCTTTAAAGTCAAAAGCAACTGACAAAGTTGTATCTATAACAGATAAAGAAATAAAAACAGACTCACAAATATTAAAAGCAACTGGCAGAAAAATTGACAAGAAAACTAACCCAATTAAAGAAAGATCAACACGTGCAGAAGACAAAGAAAAGAATCTCATAGAAGAAAGAAGTGCTACAGGCATATCAATAAATATGATAGATAGTAGAAAGGAGAGTTTAATAGACAATGACCAAAATAGTTTAACAAAGTCAAAAGTACCTGACAGGACTACACCCATAACATGCAAAGACAAAGAAAAGGAAAATAGTGATGGTATAGTAAAAGCAAAGAAAGTCAACAATAGATGGAATATTGATAGTCTAAAAGAAAAAATTGATGAAAGACAAAAATCAATTGAAAGATCTATGATACCTACCCAAAATAATAATAGTTCGACAGAATTAACTAAAAAGATAAAAATTCTAAATGCACCTTTAGACGTAGAAAGAAAAAGAGATATAGCAGTATTAAATAATACTGAGTCATCAGATAATGAGAATATTGACAGACATGTTAAAAGTACTATTTGTCATAAATGTAAATAACATGGACATACTAAAAAACAATGTGCTAGACAGAATAAAATTGTTAAACAAATAAGTAAACTAGAATTTGAAAGAGATACACTTAATGAATTAATGGAAATATTTAATATTATTCAAAAAAAGATAGATCAAGTTAAGAACAAGGAGGAACTAAAATCAACCAACCCACTTAAAGTTAATAAAAGAAAAAGAAAACAAAAGGACATAGTAATAAAACTGATAGAAAATCTACCTAATCACTTAAAAGACAAAAGAGATTATTTACTAAAATTGGAGGAATCCATAAACATATCTATTGCTTGTATTAAATGTAAGAAATATGGACACCATGTTACAGAGTGCAGAAAAGAAGAAAGAGCAAAAAAAGAAAAAGACAAGCAAGAAAAGATAAAACAGAAAAAAGGTGATGTAGAGATAGAACCAGTAACTTTACAAGACTTAATGACAGAAGTAAAAATACTTAAACAAAAAATCAAAGATATTAAAGAAGATAATCCCATAGACATAAATGAACAAAATATTACAAATATAAACTTGAAAGAATTTTCTAAACCTACGGTTAAATCCCCTTTATCAGAAAAAGATGCTTACTTGAGACAGAATTTCTTTAGCTTAATTGACAGAGTACTTTTTCAAAGATGGCATACAGAAGTCACTTTAGCAATTAATAAGGAGTTCTCTTTGACAGAAATCACATTAGCAGACTTAGGTACTTATAACATGAGTTGTATACAAGAAAGATTAATTCAGGCCTTTGGATTAATGAATCACAAATTACATAATAAAGATATATGTGTTGAAGTTATTAAAGCTAATGTAACTAACGTACCTTTTAATTACATCCTACCCTTTATCCTAAAAGAAATTAATTTCCCTTATAAGGTCACTATCTTACAGGATACTAATAAAGAAAGAATCTTTGGAACTGAAAGAAGTTTGTTATTTTTAGAGACAGAAATAGCGCTTGTTCACCAGTTGACAGATAAGGACATAAAAACGGCTAAACAGGACATAGAGACAGAGATTACAGAGATACGTTCTTGTTTCCCTATTGCTCTTTTATATAAGTATCAATATATAATCCAAACAGTAGTTCAAACACTTTATGAAAAAGAATTCAGTAGAAAGCATACAAAAGATAGAAATATGCTTACAAGTTCCTTTAGTCAACATAATTGGACTAAACCAACTGACAGTTTGACAAATACACTAAACAGAGCCATAACAGATGACATTATTGCACTCTTTGAAGTAATCTCAACTACTCATATAACAGATATTTTAATAAAAGAAGTCCTGACAGATTCCTTTAATTGTGATAATTTCTTGAATAAAAAGAATTTTTATTTCTTAACAGAATCTCTAACAGATTTTCACCAGACTATTATAGTAGTTAATAAAAGACTTTACGGTGAAGCATTATTTCATATATTTTCACAGAATGAGATATATAGCAACACATATAAAACGGATAGAATCATGATAGATTTTGTAAGGTTTTTGAATTCCAGCCCTTCAAACTTTGAAAGACTTCATCATGACTACTCTTATACCACTACCCAGCAAGGGCACAAAAGTGTACAGGAAAAAGTTTGTTTTATTAGATATACTTTAAATTTTAAAAATGATTTCTCGCAGAAAGACATTAGTGAAAGGATTTTAAAAAGGGATTTGAAAGAACTCTTACATGAAAATATTTATTCTCAAAATAATATTTCAAGACATAATCTTTTTCCCGAACCCCATTTGCAGACTAATATGAATAACAGATCCACCAGGACAGATACGAAAGGAAAGGGCAAGGCACCAGCGGAGCAACCCAGAATCCGAAAGCCTTCGGTAAAAATTTCGGATGTGCATGAAGGCGTCTCAATAGAGACAATATCCCTTCAAGATACGTTGCTAGCAGAGGCAATGTATTCATGTGGTGAAAACAGAGTAATTCTGCAAAAAGTGCTCTAGACTGATCTCATGTATCAAGACGGAGAATTTACAGACCTTCCTCTCCATATTAAAATACTTCTTGATAATTTACAGGCAGCCTTGATGGAGATCAAGGCACCGCTTCGAAGGATCTCGTTTAAGTACCAATTGGACTGGTTACGAGAGCACAAGCAAAGAAGTTCAAGGATGTACTCAACGGACTCATCCAAGAGTTATGGGCTCAAGCAAATTCGTGGAGGCCCATTGAGCATGATCCACGTGGGCATCAAAGAATCGTCACCTTGATTCAAGTTCTAGAAGGATCCGGTCAAGGCTAAGAATTGGCAAGAAATATTTTGGGCCTATTCTAGAAGGATCGTGATGCACGACACAATTTACTAATTAATTATTGCAATTTATTATTTTTGGTATTTTTATGTAAAAAAACGTTATTTTAGGTTTAGGTGATTTATTTCCTTGTTTTTAGGTGCACTTAATGCTTTTTAGGTCAAATTTGATTCCTGATATGGTTAGGTATCAATTAGGAGTTTTTTTAGAATATATTTTCTTGTCTGTCAAGTTTTATAGAGCCCTTAAATAGGCTCCTAAATCTGTAAACGTTTTTTTTGGTAGACATAATTGAATATTCATAAAACTTGTGAGGTTTATTCTCTTTGGTTCTTTGAAGAACTATTCGAACTTATCGGGATTTCCCGTCGCGTTCATCTTGACTTATCAAACGAAGTTTCCACCACCATTTGTGGCGTCTTCCTTATACCGAGGTTCTTGTTTGTCATAAACAACGGGTCGAGGTCTTCCATTCGAATCTGTCCATAGAACGATCTTGGGTTCCCTTTCGTTGTTGGGTCTCGTTATTCTTGACGGGGTTCACATCAAGCCTTCACCCTCAAACACAAATCCTTATTCCAAAAGACCCTTCAGACTTTGGAATTACATCTTGTTAGCACCGGGACATTTATTGAAGCACTCGGTTGTCAACTCCCTAGCAAGGAGGATGGAGATTCAAGCTCCACAAAGGCAGAATTACAGTCTCTAAAAAGCTATCTTATGGGAACAAGCTTTTCAAAGCTCCACCCTAAGATTCAGCAAAAAACGAGACTTGCTATTAGAACCCTACCCCCTGAAATTCAACAGAATATACTAACTCATAAAGCTATAATAAGTTCTTATGACAGATAGATGTATCTTTTTAAAGTATTAATCTCTACAGCATTTATCAGAACAGAAGACATGACAGGTGATACATGGTTATCCTATAAAGCTAGATGGTATGAAAGTTTTGGAAATTCAGACAAAGTTTATGACAGAACAGGAGGCAGATATAATCCCTACCCAGGATTACTTATCAATACAGAGACAGACGATCCAATGATCAGTGATCCTTTATGGTTATCTGAAATGCTAGAAGCAGGGTTTATTAGTAAATTAATTATAACCTCTGCAATTCAGATTAGTTTATTCCCTAAAGTTATCCAAGAAGCAGCCGCACAGATTGGAGGACTTAATTATATGAAGATGGAAATCTTGAGTACTCTTCCAGTTTGGGATACTAGCTACTATATGGAAGCTCAGCCAGCACTTATTCTGGTCCTTATTTATGATTGGGGTTGTATCCCCAAATATAATTGGTATACAGGAGATACTTATTTATCACTTAATGATCCAGGTGCTCTGGCTCAAGAATGGTCTAATTTCATGTGTAACAAGATCTATGAAATTCAGATTGAATTAGACAGGAGTTTCCACTTATATGGCTACACTGACAGAATAGCAGTATATGGTCCAAGACCTTCAGCTAGAAGGCTTATTGGGAAAAGAAGGATTATTAAGGATCCGAGACTAATGACAGCAAAGGGTCATGATCTTGTTTTTACTCATATTTCATATTGCCCTCTATGTAATGATTATGGAGTGCTCCATGAGCATGAGCAGTATGAGGACAACTCTGATCCACTAGATTATGATAACTATGCGGATACAGATTGAAAGACAGAATTGACAGAATGCTTCCCCGGACAGACAATGATGACAGATCACTATTCACCAAAGACAGATCACTATCCACCAGCACAAGTAAAAAACTTCAAGACAAAGTCATAATAGTTCAGCCACTATTCACTAGCATGGCGGATTCCCACAGACAGATCAAAAGTCAAAAGTTTTTGACAAGACACTGTTCACAAGCATGTGTTTTCTGACATATTCTACAAGAGTTACTTTTACTGTTCAAGATCCTACCGACAGATTAACTTGAATTCACTTTATTCAACTCAAGTTACTTTTGAAGACTTACCATGGTTTACCGACAGATTAACTTGAGTTCACTTTATTTAACTCAGGTTACTTTTGAAGACTTACCAGAGTTGATTTTATCTATAAAAAGGCAGACTCCGAAGACAGAAGATAGGTCCAAAACGAAGGTCCAGAATTAAGATCCAATTTCCTAGTTGAAAGCTTAGGTCCAATAGCTCTCCCTTTCCCTCAGAAAGACTTTTGTACTTTTATCTTGTAACCTTTCTATCAGACAGAACCTTGTAACCCTTTACAGATTTTACTTTGTAATCCTGTAACTCTTCAGACAGTACTTTATTTTCAAGCTTGTATTAAAGACAGTTTTTTTTCAAGTTTAATCAAAGACAGAAGTATTTTCAAGTAAGATTTTATTAGTTTCAGTTTTCATATTCCATATTCCGTTTTAACTTATTTTTGAATATATCTATTTTGCTATTTTCTTTATTAACATGTCAATACTTACTGAATTACGCTTTTGACTATTATGCCAATTATCTGTCATAGTATTAGTTAAAGGTGATCTTTGATGGGGTTCAAATTCTCTTTCTGTTTCTACTCTTGAATTTAAAGCTTTCAATCTTTCATAGAGGTCCAAAAAACTATCAGTTTTCCTTTCCACTTCTCTAATACATGTGGTGGATCTTTCAATATTTTTTAAAGATTCTAATCTTTTATTAATTACATTTAAAAAGCTATTATTTTGTCTATTAGTCTGTCGATTGATTTTATCTCTTGTTAAATTACTCCAATTATTTGTATTACTATTATAATTATAATCATCAGTATCACTGTCAGAATCAGAATATGTTTCATAATCCATATTATTATTTAACCAATTATTGTCTATATTTGTCATGCTATAACCTTCATCATAATCTATATCATCATAGTCCATGTTTCAAATTAGTGTGTGCCTAGCCTAAGTGTGAACAAGCAAACAGATGATAAGCTGATAAATGTATTTATTCTCTTTCTAAGCAATTAATAATTACTGGCGGAACTATTACTAACCACTAGTATCCTTGCTATCGGGACCACCTCCTCAAGAAACTCCATTGCGGGACCACCCAAACAACGCCTGTCCGTCGGCTTCAACAAAACAGGCTGACCAACGCGAACCAATGATTTGCCAACGAGTATGAGGCTGACCAACGCTATCAAGGAGCAAGTAGTGGCTATGCAGTAATATAAGTTCCTAGCAACGTCTTAATTGCAAAGAAATAAAACTCATACATCTACCATCCATGGCTCTGATACCATTAACTACCCAGGAGAGAGCACAGCAGTAATATAGAAGCACAAACAATGATAAAATAGATAATAAAGAAGAAAATAGCAAAATAGATATATTCAAAAATAAGTTAAAACGGAATATGGAATATGAAAACTGAAACTAATAAAATCTTAATATTTCTGACCAAAACGGACAAGGATAGGCTGAAAAAGCGATAAAAACTATTTCTGATCGACTACGGTTTCTACCTCACCCTTGCTAGAGCATTCTCAAAAAAATTCAGAAAAATTATTAAAATAATTCAAAAATTGAAAAATATCATTCTGCCCAAATTTAAAGCCAAACCAGGTTAGGACAAGTAGAAAACGAGTTACAAAGAAATTTCTCTCCTGGTACCGTTTCTCCCGACCCGAGATACGGCGTTACAAAAGAAAATAGTGAAAAAATTAAAAAAATATCATTCTCACTGTATTTCTAACCAAAACAAACAAAGATAGGCTGAAAAAGCGAAAAAACTTTTTCTAACCGTGTACAATTTCAACCTCACCCTTGCAAGACCATTTTCAAAAAAATTCAGAAAATTTATTAAAATAATTCAAAAAAATGAAAAATATCATTCTGCCCAAATTTCAAGCCAAACCAAGCTAGGACAAGTAGAAAACGAGGTAAAAACAAAATTTTATTTCTGGGTACTGTTTCTTTAAAACCAAGTTAAAGCATTCCCAAAAAATTAGAAAACATCATTCTTGCTTAATTTGTGAGCAAACCAGACCAGAATAGTTGGAAAAAGCGAAATAAAAATTTTCATGCCAAGTACGGTTTCTACCTTACCCTCGCTAGCATTCTCAAAAAAATATCAAGCCAAACTGCACCAGGAGAAGAAGAAAACGAGATAAAAAAAAATTTCATTCCAGGTACCCTTTCTCACGACAAAACTTACAGCGTTCCAAAAAAAAAAATAGTGAAAAAAATTAAAAAACATAAATCTCACAATATTTCTAACCAAAATGGACAAAGATAGGCTGAAAAAGCGATAAAAACTATTTCTGACCGACTACGGTTTCTACCTCACCCTTACTAGAGCATTCTCAAAAAAATTTAGAAAAATTATTAAAATAATTCAAAAAATTGAAAAATATCATTCTGCCCAAATTTAAAGCCAAACCAGGTTAGGACAAGTAGAAAACAAGCTACAAAGAAATTTCTCTCCCAGTACCGTTTCTCTCGACCCGAGATACGGCGTTACAAAAGAAAATAGTGAAAAAATTAAAAAATATCATTCTCACTGTATTTCTAACCAAAACAGACAATGATAGGCTGAAAAAGCGAAAAAACTTTTTCTAACCGTGTACAATTTCAACCTCACCCTTGCAAGACCATTTTCAAAAAAATTCAGAAAATTTATTAAAATAATTCAAAAAAAATGAAAAATATCATTTTGCCCAAATTTCAAGCCAAACCAAGCCAGGACAAGTAGAAAACGAGGTAAAAAGAAATTTCCCTCCTGGTACCGTTTCTCCCAACTCGAGTCACAGCGTTCCAAAAAAAATAGAGAAAAAATTAAAAAACATCATTCTCACAATATTTCAGACCAAAACGGACAAGGATAGGATGAAAAACAGTCAAAAACTTTTTCAAACCAAGTTTCCTACCTCACCCTTGCTGGAGCATTCTCAAAAAAATTCAGAAAAATTAATAAAAAAATTCAGAAAATTTTTTAAAATAATTCAAAAAAATTGAAAATATCATTCTGCCCTAATTACAAGCCAAATCGAGTTAGGACAAGTAGAAAATGAGATAAAAACAAAATTTTATTTCCGGGTACCGTTTCTCTAAAACCAAGTTAAAGCATTCCCAAAAAATTAGAAAACATCATTCTTGCTTAATTTGCGAGCAAACCAGACCAGAATAGCCTGAAAAAGCAAAATAAAAATTTTCATACCAAGTACGGTTTCTACCTTACCCTCGCTAGCATTCTCAAAAAAATACAGAAAATTATTAAAATGATTCAAAAAAATTAAAAATATAACTCTACCCAAATTTCAAGGCAAACTGGACCAGGAGAAGAAGAAAACAAGATAAAAAAAAATTTCATTCCAGGTATCCTTTCTCACGACGAAACTTACAGCGTTCCAAACAAAAATAGTGAAAAAAAATTAAAAAACATCAATCTCACAATATTTCTGACCAAAATGGACAAGGATAGGCTGAAAAAGCGATAAAAACTATCCTGACCGACTACGGTTTCTACCTCACCCTTGCAAGACCATTTACAAAAAAATTCAGAAAAGATATTAAAATAATTCAAAAAATTGAAAAATATCATTCTGCCTAAATTTCAAGCCAAACCAAGCCAGGACAAGTAGAAAATGAGGTAAAAAGAAATTTATCTCCTGGTACCGTTTCTCCCAACTCGAGTTACAGTGTTCCAAAAAAAATAGAGAAAAAATTAAAAAAATTAAAAACCATCATTCTCACAATATTTCTGACCAAAACAGACAAGGATAGGATGAAAAACAAACAAAAACTTTTTCTAACCAAGTTTCCTACCTCACCCTTGCTGGAGCACTCTCAAAAAAATTCAGAAAAATTAATTTAAAAATTCAGAAAATTTTTTAAAATAATTCAAAAAAATTAAAAATATCATTCCGCCCTAATTCCAAAAAAAAAAAAATAGTGAAAAAATTTTAAAAAAATTAAAAAACTTCATTCTCACTATATTTCTGATCAAAACAGATAATGATAGGCTGAAAAAGTGATAAAAACTTTTTCTAACCAAGTACAGTTTGTACCTCACCCTCGCCAGAGCATTTTCAAAAAAATTCAGCAAAATTATTCAGATAATTCAAAAAAATTAAAAATATTATTCTGCCCAAATTTCAAGCCAAACCAAGTCAGGACAAGTAGAAAACAAGAAAAAAAGAAATTTCTCTCCGGATATCGTTTCTCCAAAACCCAAGTTACAGCATTCCCAAAAAAATGGTAAAAGAAATTCAAAAAATTAAAAAAACATCATTCTCGCTTTATTTCTGACCAAACTTGAGCAGATTATCCTTAACAAGCAATATAAAAATTTTCATACCGAATACGGTTTCAACCTTACCTTTACTAGAGCATTCTCAAAAAAATTGAGACAAATTATTAAAATAATTCAAAAAAATTAAGAATATTAAAATAACAGACAATGATAGGCAGAAAAAGCGATAAAAACTTTTTCTAACCGAGTTTCTACCACACCCTTGTTAGAGCATTCTCAAAAAAATTTAGAAAAATTATTAAATTATTTCAAAAAAATTTGAAAATATCATTCTACCCTAATTTCAAGCCAAACCAGGCTAGGACAAATAGAAAACGAGATAAAAAGAAATTTCTCTGCTGGTACCGTTTCTTTCGAATTGAGATACGGCGTTCCAAAAAAAAAATAGTGAAAAAATTAAAAAAAATTAAAAGACGTCATTCTCAAAAATGTTTTTGACCAAAACGGACAAGGATAGGATGAAAAAGTGACAAAAACTTTTTCAAACCGAGTACAGTATCTACCTCACCCTTGCAAGAGCATTCTCAAAAAAATTCAGAAAATTTACTAAAATAATTCAAACAAAATTGAAAATATTACTCTACCCTAATTTCAAGCCAAACCGGGTTAGGACAAGTAGAAAACGAGATAAAAAGAATTTTCTCCTCGAGTACCCTTTCTCCCGACATGAGATACGGCGTTCCAAAAAAAAAAATAGTGAAAAATTAAAAAAAAAATTAAAAAACATCATTCTAACTATATCTCTGACCAAAACGGACAATGATTGGCTGAAAAAGTGATAAATACTTTTTCTAACCGGGTACAGTTTTTACCTCACCCTCGCTAGAGCATTCTCAAAAAAATTCAGAAAAATTAAAAATATCATTATGCTCAAATTTCAAGCCAAACCGAGCCAAGACAAGTACAAAATGAGGTAAAAAGAAACTTCCCTCTTGGTTCCGTTCCTCCCGACCCAAGTTACAGCGTTCCAAACAAAATATTGAAAAAATTCAAAAAATTAAAAAACATCATTCCCGCTTTATTTCTAACTAGAACGGACCAGTATAGGATGAAAAGGCGATAAAAGATTTTTCGAACCGAATACAGTTTCTACCTCACCCTTGCTAGAGCATTCTCAAAAAAATTCAGAAAAATTATAAAAATAATTCAAAAAAATTAAAAATATTATTCTGCCCAAATTTCAAGCCAAACTGAGTCAGGACAAGTAAAAAATGAGATAAAAACAAATTTCTTTCCGGGTATTGTTTCCCCAAAACCTAAGTTACAGCATACTCAAAAAAATAGCAAAAAAATTCAAAAAAAATTAGAAAATATCATTCTCACTTAATTTGTGAGCAAACCAGACCAGAATAGCCTAAAAAAGTGATCCAAAAATTTTCATGCTGAGTACGGTTTCTACCTTACTAGCATTCTCAAAAAAATTCAAAACAATATTAAAATGATTCAAAAACATTAAAAATGTAATTCTACGCAAATTTCAGGCCAAACTGGGCCAAGAAAAGTAGAAAACGAGGTAAGAAGAAATTTTGTTCTAGGTACCGCTTCTCTCTACCCAACTTAGTGCGTTCCCAAAAAAATAGAAAAAAAATTAAAAAAAACATTATTTTCTCTTTATTTCTGGCCAAAACAGATTAGGATAGGCCGAAAAAGGAACGAAAGTTTTTTGAATCGAATACAGTTTCTACAGGCCTTGCTAGAGCATTCTCAAAAAAATTTAAAATTTCATTATACCCAAATTTAAAGTGGTACTGGGCAAGGACAAGTAGAAAATGAGATAAAAAGAAATTTCATTTCGAGTACTATTTCTCACGACCTAAGTTACCGCTCTCCCAAAAAAATAGTAAAAGAATTAAGGAAATAAGAAAACATCACTATCGACTTATTAATGGCTGAAATGGAAATGGATTGGCTGGAAAGGCGATAAAATTTTTTTTGAACCGAGTACAGTTTCTACTTTACTCTTACTAGAGCATTCTGAAAAAAATACAAAAAAATTATTAAAATAATTCAAAAAAGTTAAAAATATCATTCCACCCTAATTTCAAACAAAACCGAGCTAGGACAGAAAATAAGATAAAAAGAAATTTCTCTCTTGGTACCGTTTCTCCAAACCCGAGTTACATCGTTTCAAAAAAAATAGGAAAAAAAATAAAAAACATCATTCTCACAATATTTCTAACCAAAACGGACAAGGGTAGGCTAAAAAAATGAAAAAACTTTTTCTGATTGAGTACTGTCTACCCTTGCAGAGCATTCCCAAAAAAACTCTAAAAAATATTAAAAGGATTCAAAAAAAAATTAAAAATGTAATTCTAACCAAATTTCAAGCCAAATCGGATTAGAACAAGTAGAAAAAGAGATAAAAAAAAAAATTTCTCTCCCGGTGCCATTTCTCCCGATATGAGAAAACATCACTCTCGGGATATTTATGGCCGAAATGGAAACTAATAGAATGAAAAAGCGACAAAAACTTTTTCTAACCGAGTACAGTTTCTACCTCACCCTTGCTTTCAAAAAAATTTGAAAATATCATTCTACCCTAATTTCAAGCCAAACCGGGTTATGACAAGTAGAAAACGAGATAAAAAGAAATTTCTCTCCTGGTACTGTTTCTCCTGACTTGAGATACGGCATTCCAAAGAAAAAATAGTGAAAAAGTTAAAAAAATTAAAAAACATCATTCTCACAATATTTCTGTCCAAAACCAATTCAGGACTAGTAGAAAACGAGATAAAAAGAAATTTCTCTCCTTGTACAGTTTCTGTTAGGAATGCTATAAGCAAATGGATAATAATTGGTGTATTGAGATTTAGTTAGTTAGTTACAATTCCAAACATGTTAATCATATTTGGCACATGTTGGAATTATTAATGCAAATGGGGAATAATAGAACCAATAGGATGAGGTCATGTGTGCCAATAAGATTAGAACTAGCCTCCTTTAAATACATAATTGTAATCCAATATGAGATATCACTGAAGAATAAACCAATTTTTTAGTGCATTAGTGCATATCTCTCTCTCTCTCTTTCTTTATGGAGGGTGACTATTTCGAATTAAGTCAATTTCCCTACAATCCCCATTCATTCCCCTATAATTCCCATCAATCTCTATTAGGAACCACCGGTTTCTTAACAGTTTCTCCCGACCCGAGATACGGCGTTCGAAAAAAAGTTAGTGGAAAAATTTAAAAACATCATTCTCACAATATTTCTGATCAAATCAGACAAGGATAGGATGAAAAAGCGACAAAAACCTTATCTAACCGGGTACAGTTTCGACCTAACCCTCGCTAGAGTATTCTCAAAAAAATTCAGAAAAATTATTAAAATAATTCAAAAAAAATTGAAGATATTATTCTGCCCTAATTTCAAGTCAAACCAGATTAGGACAAGTAAAAAACGAGATAAAAAGAAATTTCTCTCCTGGTACTGTTTCTCCAGACCCGAGACACGGCATTTCGAAAAAGATAGTGAGAAAATTAAAAAAATTTAAAAAACAACATTTTCACAATATTTCTAACCAAAACGGACAATGATAGGATGAAAAAGCGATAAAAACTTTTTCTAACCGAGTACAGTTTCCACATCACCCTTTCTAGAGCATTATCAAAAAAATTCAGAAAAATTAAAAATATCATTCCACCGTAATTTCAAGCAAAACCGAGTGAGGACAGAGAACAAGATAAAAAGAAATTTCTCTCCTGGTACCGTTTCTCCCGACCCGAGTTACAGCGTTCCAGAAAAAATAGTGAAAAAATTAAAAAACATCATTCTCACAATATTTCTGACCAAAACGGACAAGGATAGGCTGAAAAAATTAAAAAACCTTTTCTGACTGAGTACAGTTTAGAGCATTCTGAAAAAAATTCAAAAAAAATTTTAAAATAATTCAAAAAAGTAAAAAATATCATTTCGACCTGATTTCCAGGATAACCGAGCCAGGACAAGTAGAAACCAGAGAAAAAGAAATTTCTCTCTTGGAACCGTTTATCCCGACTCGAGTTACAGCATTCCAAAATAAAAAACAGTGACAAAATTAAAAGACATCACTCTCACAATATTTCTGACCAAAACGGATAAGGATAGGATGAAAAAGCGGCAAAAACTTTTTCTAACCGAGTACAGTTTCTACCTCACCCTTGCTAGAGCATTCTCTAAAAAATTTAGAAAAATTAAAAATTTCATTATACCCAAATTTAAAGCAAAACTGGGCTAGGACAAGCAAAAAAGAGATAAAAAGAAATTTCATTTCGGGTACTATTTCTCACGACCCCAGTTACCGCTCTCCAAAAAATAAGAAAACATCACTCTCGGCTTATTTATGGCCGAAATGGAAACGGATAGGCTGAAAAAGCGAAAAAAAAAAATTTTCGAACCGAGTATTGTTTCTACCTTACCCTTGCTAGGGCATTCTGAAAAAATTCAAAAAAATTATTAAAATAATTCAAAAATGTTAAAAATACCGTTCCAACCTAATTTCAAGTAAAACTGAGCCAGGACAAGTGGAAAACAATATAAAAAGAAATTCTCTCCTGGTACCGTTTCTCCCGACCCGAGTTACAGCTTTTCAAAAAAAAATAGTGAAAAAATTAAAAGAAAATTAAAAAACATCATTCTCACAATATTTCTAACCAAAACGGACAAGGATAGTACGAAAAAGTGACAAAAACTTTTTCTAACCGAGTACAGTTTCTACCTCACCCTTGCTTTCAAAAAAAATTTGAAAATATCATTCTACCCTAATTTCAAGCCAAACCGGGTTAGGACAAGTAGAAAACGAGGTAAAAAGAAATTTCTCTCCTGGTACTGTTTCTCCCGACTTGAGATACGGCATTCCAAAGAAAAAATAGTGAAAAAGTCAAAAAAATTAAAAAACATCTTTCTCACAATATTTCTGTCCAAAACCAATTCAGGACTAGTAGGAAACGAGATAAAAAGAAATTTCTCTCCTTGTACCGTTTCTGTTAGGAATGCTATAAGCAAATGGATAATAATTGGTGTATTGAGATTTAGTTAGTTAGTTACAATTCCAAACATGTTAATCATATTTGGCACATGTTGGAATTATTAATGCAAATGGGGAATAATAGAACCAATAGGATGAGGTCATGTGGGCCAATAAGATTAGAACTAGCCTCCTATAAATACATAATTGTAATCAAATATGAGATATCACTGAAGAATAAACCAATTTTTTAGTGCATTAGTGCATATCTCTCTCTTTCTCTTTCTTTATGGAGGGTGACTATTTCGAATTAAGTCAATTTCCCTACAATCCCCATTCATTCCCCAATAATTCCCATCAATCTCTATTAGGAACCACCAGTTTCTTAACAGTTTCTCCCGACCCGAGATACGGCGTTCGAAAAAAAAAATAGTGAAAAAATTTAAAAACATCATTCTCACAATATTTCTGATCAAATCAAACAAGGATAGGATGAAAAAGCGACAAAAACCTTCTCTAACCGAGTACAGTTTCGACCTAACCCTCGCTAGAGTATTCTCAAAAAAATTCAGAAAAATTATTAAAATAATTCAAAAAAAATTGAAAATATCATTCTGCCATAATTTCAAGTCAAACCAGATTAGGACAAGTAAAAAACGAGATAAAAAGAAATTTCTCTCCTGGTACCGTTTCTCCAGACCCGAGATACGGCATTTCAAAAAAAATAGTGAGAAAATTAAAAAAATTTAAAAAACAACATTTTCACAATATTTCTAACCAAAACGGACAATGATAGGATGAAAAAGCGATAAAAACTTTTTCTAACCGAGTACAGTTTCCACATCACCCTTTCTAGAGCATTATCAAAAATATTAAGAAAAATGAAAAACATCATTCTGCCCAAATTTCAAGCCAAACCAAGCTAGGATAAGTAGAAAACGAGATAAAAAGAAATTTCTCTCCTGGTACTGTTTCTCCCGACCCGAGTTACAGCGTTCCAAAAAAAATAGTGAAAAAATTAAAAAAATAAGAAAACATCACTCTCGGCTTATTTATGGCCGAAATGGAAACGGATAGGCTGAAAAAGCGATAAAAAATTTTTCAAACTGAGTACAGTTTCTACTTTACCCTCGCTAGAGCATTCTGAAAAAAATTAAAAAAAATTATTAAATTAATTTTAAAAAATTAAATATATCATTCCACCCTAATTTCAAGAAAAACCGAGCCAGGACAAGTAGAAAACGAGATAAAAAGAGATTTCTCTCCTGGTACCGTTTCAGCTGACCCGAGTTACAGCGTTCCAAAAATAACAGTGAAAAAATTAAAAAATATCGTTCCCACAATATTTCTGACCAAAACGGACAAGGTTAGGCTGAAAAAACAAAAAAACTTTTTCCGACGGAGTACAGTTTCCCCTTGCTAGAGCATTCTCAAAAAAGTTATTAAAATAATTCAAAATAATTGAAAATATCATTCTGCCCTAATTTCAAGCCAAACCGGGCGAGGACAAGTAGAAAATGAGATTAAAAAAATTTTCTCTCCTGGTACCGTTTCTCCGGACCCGAGATACGGCGTTCCAAAAAAAAAATAGTGAAAATAAATAAATAAATAAAAAACATCATTCTCACTATATTTCTAACCAAAACGGACAATGATAGGCATCAAAAAAAATTCAGAAAAATGAAAAATATCATTCTGCCCAAATTTCAAGCCAAACCAAGCCTGGACAAGTAGAAAACGAGATAAAAAGAAATTTTTCTCTTGGTACCGTGTCTCCCGACCCGTGTTACAGCGTTCCCAAAAAAATAGTGAAAAAATTAAAAAAAAATAAGAAAACATCACTCTCGGGATATTTATGGCCGAAATTGAAACTAAGAGAATGAAAAAGCGACAAAAACTTTTTCTAACCGAGTACAGTTTCTACCTCACCCTTGCTTTCAAAAAAATTTGAAAATATCATTCTACCCTAATTTCAAGCCAAACCGGGTTAGGACAAGTAGAAAACGAGATAAAAAGAAATTTCTCTCCTGGTACTGTTTCTCCCGACTTGAGATACGGCATTCCAAAGAAAAAATAGTGAAAAAGTTAAAAAAAATTAAAAAACATCATTCTCACAATATTTCTGTCCAAAACCAATTCAGGACTAGTAGAAAACGAGATAAAAAGAAATTTCTCTCCTTGTACAGTTTCTGTTAGGAATGCTATAAGCAAATGGATAATAATTGGTGTATTGAGATTTAGTTAGTTAGTTACAATTCCAAACATGTTAATCATATTTGGCACATGTTGGAATTATTAATGCAAATGGGGAATAATAGAACCAATAGGATGAGGTCATGTGTGCCAATAAGATTAGAACTAGCCTCCTTTAAATACATAATTGTAATCCAATATGAGATATCACTGAAGAATAAACCAATTTTTTAGTGCATTAGTGCATATCTCTCTCTCTCTCTCTTTCTTTATGGAGGGTGACTATTTCGAATTAAGTCAATTTCCCTACAATCCCCATTCATTCCCCTATAATTCCCATCAATCTCTATTAGGAACCACCGGTTTCTTAACAGTTTCTCCCGACCCGAGATACGGCGTTCGAAAAAAAAAATAGTGGAAAAATTTAAAAACATCATTCTCACAATATTTCTGATCAAATCAGACAAGGATAGGATGAAAAAGCGACAAAAACCTTATCTAACCGGGTACAGTTTCGACCTAACCCTCGCTAGAGTATTCTCAATAAAATTCAGAAAAATTATTAAAATAATTCAAAAAAAATTGAAGATATTATTCTGCCCTAATTTCAAGTCAAACCAGATTAGGACATGTAAAAAACGAGATAAAAAGAAATTTCTCTCCTGGTACTGTTTCTCCAGCCCCGAGACACGGCATTTCAAAAAAAATAGTGAGAAAATTAAAAAAATTTAAAAAACAACATTTTCACAATATTTCTAACCAAAACGGACAATGATAGGATGAAAAAGCGATAAAAACTTTTTCTAACCGAGTACAGTTTCCACATCACCCTTTCTAGAGCATTATCAAAAAAATTCAGAAAAATTAAAAATATCATTCCACCGTAATTTCAAGCAAAACCGAGTGAGGACAGAGAACAAGATAAAAAGAAATTTCTCTCCTGGTACCGTTTCTCCCGACCCGAGTTACAGCGTTCCAGAAAAAATAGTGAAAAAATTAAAAAACATCATTCTCACAATATTTCTGACCAAAACGGACAAGGATAGGCTGAAAAAATTAAAAAACCTTTTCTGACTGAGTACAGTTTAGAGCATTCTGAAAAAAATTCAAAAAAAAATTTTAAAATAATTCAAAAAAGTAAAAAATATCATTTCGACCTGATTTCCAGGATAACCGAGCCAGGACAAGTAGAAACCAGAGAAAAAGAAATTTCTCTCTTGGAACCGTTTATCCCGACTCGAGTTACAGCATTCCAAAATAAAAAACAGTGACAAAATTAAAAGACATCACTCTCACAATATTTCTGACCAAAACGGATAAGGATAGGATGAAAAAGCGGCAAAAACTTTTTCTAACCGAGTACAGTTTCTACCTCACCCTTGCTAGAGCATTCTCTAAAAAATTTAGAAAAATTAAAAATTTCACTATACCCAAATTTAAAGCAAAACTGGGCTAGGACAAGCAAAAAAGAGATAAAAAGAAATTTCATTTCGGGTACTATTTCTCACGACCCCAGTTACCGCTCTCCAAAAAATAAGAAAACATCACTCTCGGCTTATTTATGGCCGAAATGGAAACGGATAGGCTGAAAAAGCGAAAAAAAAAAAATTTTCAAACCGAGTATTGTTTCTACCTTACCCTTGCTAGGGCATTCTGAAAAAATTCAAAAAAATTATTAAAATAATTCAAAAATGTTAAAAATACCATTCCACCCTAATTTCAAGTAAAACTGAGCCAGGACAAGTGGAAAACAAGATAAAAAGAAATTCTCTCCTGGTACCGTTTCTCCCGACCTGAGTTACAGCTTTTCAAAAAAAAATAGTGAAAAAATTAAAAGAAAATTAAAAAACATCATTCTCACAATATTTCTAACCAAAACGGACAAGGATAGTACGAAAAAGTGACAAAAACTTTTTCTAACCGAGTACAGTTTCTACCTCACACTTGCTAGAGCATTCTCTAAAAAATTCAGAAAAATTATTAAAATAATTGAAAAAATTGAAAATATCATTCTGCCTTAATTTCAAGCCAAACCGAGTTAGGACAAGTAGAAAACGAGATAAAAACAAATTTCTCTCCTGGTACTGTTTCTTCCGACCTGAGATACGGTGTTCCAATAAAAAAAAGTGAAAAAAATTAAAAAAAATCATTCCCCCTATATTTCTAACCAAAACGGAAAATGATTGCCTGAAAAAGTGGCAAAAACTTTTTCCAACCGGGTACAGCTTCTACCTCACCCTTGCTAGAGCATTCTCAAAAAAATTCAGAAAAATTATTCAAATAATTCAAAAAAATTGAAAATATCATTCTGCCCTAATTTCAAGCCAAACTGGGTTAGGACAAATAGAAAATGAGATAAAAAGAAATTCCTCTCCTGGTACTGTTTCTCCCGACCCGAGATACGGCGCTCCAAAAAAAAAAATAGTGAAAAAATTAAAAAACATCATTCTCACAATATTTCTAACCAAAACGGACAAGGATAGGATGAAAAAGCGACAAATGCTTTTTCTAACCGAGTACGGTTTCGACCTTACCCTCGCAAGGGCATTCACAAAAAAATTCATAAAAATTATTAAAATAATTTTTAAAAAAATTGAAAATATCATTCTGCGCAAATTTCAAGCCAAACCGGGTGAGGATAAGTAGAATACGAGATAAAAAGAAATTTCTCCCTTGGTACTTTTTATCCCGACCCGAGATACGGCGCTTCAAAAAAAATTGTTAAAAAATTAAAAAAATTAAAAAACATCATTCTCACAATATTTCCAACCAAAACGGGCAATGATAGGCTGAAAAAGCGATAAAAACTTTTCCAAACCGAGTACAGTTTCTACCTCACCCTTTCTAGAGCATTATCAAAAAAATTCAGAAAAATGAAAAATATCATTCTGCCCAAATTTCAAGTGAAGCCAAGTCAAGACAAGTAGAAAACGAGATAAAAAGAATTTTCTCTCCTGGTAACGTTTCTCCCGACCCGAGTTAAAGTGTTCCAAAAAAAATAGTGAAAAAATTAAAAAAATAAGAAAACATCACTCTCGGCTTATTTATGGCCGAAATGGAAACGGATAGGCTGAAAAAGCGATAAAATTTTTTTCGAATCGAGTACAGTTACTACCTTAGCCTTGTAGCATTCTACAAAAAATTCAAAAAAATTATTAAAATAATTTAAAAAAATTAAAAATTTTATTCCACCATAATTTCAAGCAAAACCGAGCCAGGACAAGTACAAAAACGAGATAAAAAGAAATTTCTCTCCGGGTACCGTTTCTCCCGACCCGAGTTACAGCATTCCAATAAAAATAGTGAAAAAATTAAAAGAAAATTTAAAAAACATCATTCTCACAATATTTCTGACCAAAACGGACAAGGATAGGATGAAAAAGCGACAAAAATTTTTCTAACCGAGTACATTTTCTAACTCACCCTTGCTAGAGCATTCTCTAAAAAATTCAGAAAAATTAAAAATTTCATTATACCCAAATTTAAACAAAACTGGGCTAGGACAAGCAGAAAACGAGATAAAAAGAAATTTCGTTTCGGGTACTATTTCTCACGACCCAAGTTACCGCTCTCCAAAAAATAAGAAAACATCACTCTCGACTTATTTATGGTCGAAATGGAAATGGATAGGCTGAAAAAGTGATAAAAATTTTTTCGAACCGAGTACAGTTTCTACCTTACCCTTGCTAGGGCATTCTGAAAAAATTCAAAAAAATTATTAAAATAATTCAAAAAAGTTAAAAATATCATTCCACCCTAATTTCAAGCAAAACCGAGCTAGGACGAGTAGAAAACGAGATAAAAAGAAATTTCACACCTGATACCGTTCCTCCCGACCCGAGTTACAGCATTCCAAAAAAAATAGTGAAAAAATTAAAAGAAAATTAAAAAACATCATTCTCACAATATTTCTGACCAAGACGGACAAGGATAGTATGAAAAAGCGACAAAAACTTTTTCTAACCGAGTACAGTTTCTACCTCACCCTTGCTAGAGCATTCTCTAAAAAATTCAGAAAAATTATTAAAATAATTCAAAAAAATTAAAAATATCATTCTGCCCTAATTTCAAGCCAAACCGGGTTGGGACAAGTAGAAAACGAGATAAAAAGAAATTTCTCTCTTGGTAACGTTTCTTCCGACCTGAGATACGGCGTTCCAAAATAAAATAGTGAAAAAAATAAAAAAAAAAATTAAAAACATCGTTCTCACTATATTTCTGACCAAAACGGACAATGAATGGCCGAAAAAGTGATAAAAACTTTTTCTAACTGGGTACAGTTCCTACCTCACCCTTGCTAGAGCATTCTCAAAAAAATTTAGAAAAATTGTTAAAGACAGGACAAGTAGAAAATGTGATAAAAAAAAATTTCTGTCCTGGCACAGTTTCTCCCGACCTGAGATACGGCGTTCCAAAAAAAATAGTGAAAAATTTTTAAAAATTAACAAACATAATTCTCACTATATTTCTAACCAAAACGGACAATAATAGGCTGAAAAAGCGATAAAAACTTTTTCTAACCGAGTACAGTTTCTACCTCACCCTCACTAGAGCATTCTAAAAAAAATTCAGAAAAATTATTAAGATAATTCAAAAAAAATTGAAAATATCATTCTGCCCTAATTTCAAGCTAAACCGGGTTAGGACAAGTAGAAAACGAGATAAAAAAAATTTCTCTCCTGGTACCGTTTCTCCTGACCTGAGATATGGCGTTCCAAAAAAAAAAAAGTGAAAAAATTAAAAAAATTGAAAAACATCATTCTCGCAATATTTATGACCAAAACGGACTAGGATAGGATGAAAAAGTGACAAAAACTTTTTCTAAACGAGTACTGTTTCTACTACACCCTTGCTAGAGTATTCTCAAAAAAATTTAGAAAAATTATTAAAATAATTCAAAAAAAATTGAAAATATCACTCTGCCCTAATTTCAAGTCAAACTGTGTTAGGACAAGTAGAAAATGAGATGAAAAGAAATTTCTGTCCTGGTACCATTTCTCCTGGCCTGAGATACGGCGTTCCAAAAAAAAAAAAATAGCAAAAAAATTAAAAAACATCACTCTCACTATATTTTTGACCCAAACGGACGATGATTGGCTGAAAAAGTGATAAACACTTTTTCTAACCGAGTACAGTTTCTACCTTACCTTCATTAGAGCATCCTAAAAAAAATTCAGAAAATTTTTTAAGATAATTCAAAAAAATTAAAAATATCATTCTGTCCAAATTTCAAGCCAAAGCAAGCCAGGACAAGTAGAAAACTAGATAAAAAGAAATTTCTCTTTGGTTACCGTTTCTCCAAAACCCAAGTTATAGCATTCCCAAAAAAACAGTAAAAAAAATTTTAAAAATTTAAAAACATCATTCTCTCTTTATTTCGGACCAAACCAGATCAGAATAGCCTTAACAAGCGATATAAAAATTTTCATACTGAGTACGGTTTCAACCTTACCTTTACTAGAGCATTCTCAAAAAAATTAAGAAAAATTAAAAATATAATTCTGCCCGAATTTCAAGCCAAGCTGGGCCAGGACAAGAAGAAAACGAGATATAAAGAAATTTTATTCCAAGTACCGTTTCTCCCAACCCAAGTTACAGCGTTCCTATAAAAATAGTAAAAAAATTCAAAAAATTAAAAAACATTATTCTCGCTTTATTTCTGGCCAAAACAGGCTAGGATAAGCTTAAAAAGGGACAAATTTTTTTCCGAACAGAGTACAGTTTCTACGTTAACCTTTGTGCATTCTCAAAAAAATTAAAAATATCATTTTGCCCTAATTTCAAGCCAAACTGAGCCAATACAAGTAGAAAACAAGATAAAAAGAAATTTCTCTCCTGGTTCCGTTCCTCTCGAGTCCCGACCCAAGTTACAGCGTTCCAAAAAAAATACTGAAAAAATTCAAAAAAATTAAAAAAACTTCATTCCCACTTTATTTCTGACTAAAAGGGACCAGTATAGGATGAAAAGGCGCTAAAAACTTTTTCGAACCGAGTACAGTTTCTACCTCACCCTTGCTAGAGCGTTCTCAAAAAAATTCAGAAAAATTATAAAAATAATTCAACAAAATTAAAAATATTATTCTGCCCAAATTTCAAGCCAAACTGAGCCAGGACAAGTAGAAAACGAGATAAAAAGAAATTTCGTTCTAGGTACCTGTAGGGACTCAAATCGTCTTGGACCCTAGACAATAAAATTTGTAGAGTGCGGGCGTAAGAACTAGACCCAGTGAATAGAGAAAGACATAATTCTGGCACAGTAGAAGGAATTCCCAAGGTAGTAAGGGACGGATGATCTCTTTCTTTTCCTTAGCGCAGTCTTTAGTGCTCCTCCTTTCTTTTTTCAAAAAGTCCCTTTAGAGTATTTTGATTTCCTCTTATACACTACTTTTCCGATTCATTTTCACCGTACACGTATAAGTTCCCTTTTGGTACCATCTTTCTGTCCCATCCAGCACGTCCCGGATCCTCCTCTTGGTGGTTGTAAGGCTGCTTGACTATTGTTCAGGTATCGCTTCCACATTAATGCAGCCAGAGAGTTAGGTGGGATGCATTTAATGTGGAGGTAGCAGCTTTTTAGGAGATATTTGTTACCTTTTCCGGTTCCTCCTTTGATCAATATTTATTTAGTTTAGTTTGCCTGTGACTCTGCAAAACTCCCTGTCAACTAAGATAGTTACGCCCACGTCTAAAGCTGGTTTGAGGGATGGATCTCATCCTCGGACAGGAGAGTATCCTCGGACGGAGGATTATCCTCGGACAAAGAAGTAACCTCGGACGGGTGAATGTTTTCGGTTTGGGCCGTTGGGCCACAAGCCCATTTTTATGTACTTTGTTAGTCTTTCGGGCAACTGGCCCCACAATAGCCCCCTCAAAATCTCACTTTTTGTCGCCTCAGAAAAAGTGGGATTTTGACATCACCTCCTTAACTCCCGCGTTGGGCTCTTCCACGTTTCAGACTGCCTTTTCACCTGCTCAAGACACGTCCCTAACGTTTCGGCGTCAGGAGCACGCCATCATTAAATGATGGCAGTTTCTTAATCCTCCACGTTTCAGTAGGATGCGGATCTAACGGTGGGGGGTTTCCGAAACTTATGAGCGGGATTTTTCCCGCTTACGATTTCTGTGCCCTTAATAAGAGCTTTTCAAATCAAATTTCTTTTCAGTTACACAAAAAATCTCACGATCTTATCGAGTATTCGCTGAACCTATCCCTCTTTCCTTCTTCTCAACGATCTCATATATACCTGGAGTTTGTCCGAGGAGTCTATTTTTCACAACTGTAAGTTTCTATGACCATCCTCCTTTTTCATTATCTTCTCTAATTTCTTTTCACAATCTTTTAAGAAATGGGTCGGTTTAAGAATTTAGTTGATTCCGAGGTGCAAATAGAGACATTTAGGGCTATGTATAAAATTCCTCCTACGGTGGGCATGAGGTACGCTTCCGTGGAGGAATGATACGATAAAAGAAAAACGGGGGAAGTAGTCATCCCCATGATCGCTTTCATAGAAGGGGGAATGACTATTCCGATGGGCCATCTTACTAATAGTTACCTCAGGTTCTTTAGATTGTCCCCTACACAATGTGCCCCAAACATGTTCAGGGTGTTAGGAAGTATAGAAGCCCTTAATACGAGGCTAAACCTGGGCCTTACCCATCACGATGTGAACTGGGTATATAATCTCCAACGCTTACAGGACGCGGGGTATTACCTTAGGTCCAGGTTCCCCGAGATAAGGTTAATCCAGTGTCTCCCTTCGTCGAACAAGGGTTTGAAGGATGACTTTCTTATTTTTTCTGGTGCTTGGCACGACGGTTTACCCTGTCCGACTCAGGAGGGCACACCAGGTGGGGATTCTTAGGCCGAATATCTTTGCATTTCAGTTTGTGTTCTTTAATTCCGGTCAACTTTATTCTTGACGGAATTTCATTGCTGTCTTGCTGATCTTTGCAGATAAGCGCGCCACCAAGCCTCAACCCAGACTTATTAATAAGGAGAGTTTGGATAAGATTCTAAGGTCCGAGATATACATAAATCCGTCCGACGGCCAACTAAGGGCGGCACACGTTATCCTTCAGTACAAGCCGATTTCTACTTCCTTTTCTCAGCCCAAGTGCGTGATAAAGGCTAAAGACCCTCGACTACGCCGGATCAGCGTAGCTTACGAAAGGAGCAATTTCATAGTTCCTAAGGGCGTTCCCATCCCTAAAGGCACCCCTTTTTCTCAGCCTTTACTTGAGGCGGCTACTTCCGTAGGGGCTTCCCCGTCACGTCTTGTTATTCGGGAAGTGGAGGAGGAACAAGAAGAAGAAGAAGAAGAAAAAGAAGCTGAAGATGTCTCGGACTCTGCGGACAGGTTCGAGGTGTTCAACCAACCCCATTCTCCCGAGGTGATTATTTGTGACATGGGCATCCAGAGAAAGAGCCAAAGAAGTTTGTTCGACGTCATTGAAGGTGCACCTGGAAAAGAAGCTCCAGGGAGGTCATCCCAGACTACTCTCCCTCCTCCTCCTCCTCCTAAACCTCCTCAACCCTAGGGGGTTGAATCTACTGATCCTAAGAGAAAGAGAGAGTAGAAGGGTAAAGAAGTGACGGGTACTGGGAGGTCTCCTTCGACCAAGGAAAGTGAGGACCAGCAACCCCTAAAGCAGCGAAAAACAACTCGTGGGGCTTTAAGAACGGGTGCAAAGCAAACCGTTCAACCTTCGGAGCCCGAAGCCTGGCTTCTTGCCCCTATGCTCGGTGGTGAACCTCTGAGGACAGACGCATCCCTCAGGGACTATAACGGTGGGATTGGATGCAATGTCGCCTCGGCCCTAGAGGAAACCCTCCTTCTTCCTCAGGATATGGCCGAACTTAAGAAGATGAAGAAAGATGAGCTCTTTATGAATATAAAGAGGCATCTGGGCATGGTATAGAATCCTTGCCGTTTTACCCTTTTCCTTCTGGTTTACTTCATTTTTGACTATCTCGTTTTGTGTATGCAGGTCGTTCAAAACACTTTCCGGCTAGAGGAGGTGATCAATAACCTTCACTTCCAGTGGATCAAAGAGAGGGAGCTTAGAGGTGAAGCTTCTAAGGCGCTTGTCACCAATGAGCAAAACTTAGGGGCGCTGAAGAAAAAGTTGGCGGACGAAGAGTTCGCTCGAAAGAATGCTGATCTAGCCGTGTCCAGCTTTCAAAGGCAAGCTGAGGACCAAGGGAAAAAACTTAAAGAGGCCAGTGATCAACTAAAAGCTTCTAAAGAAAGGATATTGCTGTTGATGAATCAACTGGAAGAAGCTCAAAGGCTTAGGGCTCGAGTTGAAAAGGAGAAGGACGAGGCTGAAAAAGCAAGAGCCGAGGCTGAGAAGGCGAAGGATGAGGCCGAACAGCAGGGGTATGACGAAGGCGTGGCCGAGACCGAGGAAAGGTTCAAAAAAGAGGTCCCAACTGTGTGCCGAGCATACTGTGCTCAGACTTGGGAAGAAGCTCTCAACCGCGCGGGGGTCGAGCCTTCATCAGCACTGAGAAGTCCTGGGAACATCTTTTTTCCCTCGGCCATACGAGCCTCAAGCACTCCTCCTCAGCAACAAGACATTTCCTCTACTGCGGTTGGCTCAGCTGAAGAGGCTCAGAGCCAGAATCCTCTCCCAACCAGTCAGCAGAAACAGCCTGAAGTGTCCGAAGTGGAAAAGCGGACCTCCCCAACCAAAGTCGCAGAGGCTCCTAAAGATGGGCAGGCTTCTCAAACCTTCAAAAAGGACTTAGCTTCCACCGTCTTGCCTGCTGGGGAGGCTTCAAATGAGAAAGAGAAAGAGAAGGATGTTCGTCTTCAGGAAACGGCCAACGTCCCACCTCCCAAGATGCAAATAAAATTAAACAAATAGTTGATGTATGCAGGGCAAAGTTCCCTTTTTTGAATTGTATAAAATATTATGGGTTTATCTTTTTCTCGTATAGTTTCTTGCATGAATATATTTTCACGTTTACGTTACCTTGAGCTGTAGAAGAGCAAAGTTCAACACTGCGAGAGAAAATTTAGTCTTATCTATGCCAATTGAGAGTCAGACGAAAGTGGAGATAGTGTCTCGAATAGTTTGTCCTTAGAAGTATTGAATGCCCTAAAGTGCTTTGAGATGATGCTAATGGAACTTGCCTTGGCATATAAGGATGATCACATAGATATTATTTAAGAAGCACTAACATTCATGGCATGTATTATCTTCCACCAAGTTGTGGCCCGAGGACTTTTTGCGACTTAATTTCTGTTTAATAATTTGTTTCATCATTCGAAGTATCTAGTTTCCCCAGAGGCTTGAGTCCGAGGACCATGCAATACCTTGGTTCTGTCTAACACTTCGTTTTTTCATCTGAAGTATCTGGTTTCCCCAGAGGCTTGGGTCCGAGGACCATGCAATACCTTGGCTCTGTCCAGTACCTAGTTTTCTTATTTTAAGTGGTTAGTTTCCCCATAGGCTGGTGTCCGAGGACCATACAATGCCTTGGTTCTGTTTAACACTTCATTTTTTCATCTGAAGTATCTGGTTTCCCCAGAGGCTTGGGTCCGAGGACCATGCAATGCCTTGGCTCTGTCCAGTACCTAGTTTTCTTATTTTAAGTGGTTAGTTTCCCCATAGGCTGGTGTCCGAGGACCATACAATGCCTTGGTTCTGTCTAACACTTCATTTTTTCATCTGAAGTATATGGTTTCCCCAGAGGCTTGGGTCCGAGGACCATGCAATGCCTTGGCTCTGTCCAGTACCTAGTTTTCTTATTTTAAGTGGTTAGTTTCCCCATAGGCTGGTGTCCGAGGACCATACAATGCCTTGATTCTGTCTAACACTTCATTTTTTCATCTGAAATATCTGGTTTCCCCAGAGGCTTGGGTCCGAGGACCATGCAATGCGTTGGCTCTGTCCAGTACCTAGTTTTCTTATTTTAAGTGGTTAGTTTCCCCATAGGCTGGTGTCCGAGGACCATACAATGCCTTGGTTCTGTCTAACACTTCATTTTTTCATCTGAAGTATCTGGTTTCCCCAGAGGCTTGGGTCCGAGGACCATGCAATGCCTTGACTCTGTCCAGTACCTAGTTTTCTTATTTTAAGTGGTTACCATAGGCTGGCGTCCGAGGACCATACAATGCCTTGGTTCTGTCTAACACTTCATTTTTTCATCTGAAGTATCTGGTTTCCCTAGAGGCTTGGGTCCGAGGACCATGCAATGCCTTGACTCTGTCCAGTACCTAGTTTTCTTATTTTAAGTGGTTAGTTTCCCCATAGGCTGGTGTCCGAGGACCATACAATGCCTTGGTTCTGTCTAACACTTCAACTTACTTAAGGAATGCAAGTAATAGAACTCCAATTAAGTTAGGAAAGGAATGTATGATAGAACTGTTTGCGTTAATAGTAATACATCCTTAGGTTGCTTACATTCCAAGGGTGAAGTATCGTTTTTTCATCAAGATCTTCCAAATAGTAAGCCCCTATTCCCGCCACAGATGTGATGCGATACGGTCCTTCCCAATTGGGCCCTAGCTTTCCCCAAGCTGGATTTTTGGTATTCCCAACGACTTTTCTCAGCACTAGGTCCCCCGGAGCTAGTGGCCTCAGCCTCACATTCGCATCATAGCCTTGTTTCAGCTTGTGCTGGTAATAGGCCAACTGAACCATCGCCCTTTCACGTCGTTCATCTACCAGATCTAAACTCTTTCCCAAAAGCTCGTCATTGCCATCGGCGGTGAAAGTACTGGTCCTTAACGTGGGGAAACTCATTTCTAGTGGAATCACGGCCTCTGCCCCATACGTCATTGAGAACGGGGTTTCTCCGGTTGACCGTCGGGGGGTTGTTCGGTAGGTTCACAGAACGTGCGGCAGCTCCTCCACCCATCTTCCCTTCACATCGTCTAGCCTCTTCTTGAGTCCGCTCACAATGACTTTATTGACGGCCTCGGCTTGCCCGTTTCCCTGTGGATAAGCCGGAGTGGAATATCTATTCTTTATTCCCAAGTCAGAACAGTATTCTCTGAAGGTTTTGCTATCGAATTGAAGGCCATTATCCGAGATAAAGGCATGAGGAACCCCAAATCGGGTGACGATGTTCTTCCAAACAAATCTTTTTACATCCACGTCTCTGATATTAGCCAGGGGCTCCGCTTCCACCCACTTTGTAAAATAGTCTGTGCCGACTAGCAGGTATTTCTTATTCCCAATTGCCTTGGGGAAGAGACCAACGATGTCTAAACCCCATTGCGCAAAAGGCCATGGACTAGAAAGAGGGTTGAGGACCCCCCTAGGCTGATGGATATTCGGCGCGAACCTCTGACACTGATCACATTTTTTGACATATTCCTGAGCCTCCTTTTGCATGCCCGGCCACCAATAACCTTGAGTGATTGCTCGATGAAACAAAGACCTCCCTCTTGTGTGACTCCCACAAATCCCTTCGTGCAGCTCTTCTAGAAGTGCCTCTGATGCTTCAGGGTGCACACAAAGCAGATAAGGCCCAGAGAAAGAGTGTTTGTATAACTTCTTATCCTCGGACAGCCAGAACCGAGGAGCTTTCCTTCTTATCCTGTCTGCCTCCAATTTGTCCTCGGGCAGTATATCCTTCTCAAGGTATACCGTTATAGGGTCCATCCAACTGGGCGTTGAGCTGATCTGGTTGACCTGAATTAGGTCCTCCGTCACTGGAGTGGGTGACCTTAAATCTTCAACAACGATAATTCGAGGTAAGTTCTTGGCTGAGGAGGTTGCAAGGGTGGCCAAAGAGTCTGCATGCGCATTTCCACCTCTAGGGATGTGAGATAGTTCGAAAGATTCAAAATCCGTTTGCATGCGCCTGACTCGGCTCAAGTAACTCTACATTCTGGCGTTTCGAGCTTCCAGCTCACCTCTGACCTGACCCACTACCAAGCTTGAATCCGAGAACATCTCCACCGTCTTTCCGCCTAACTTCTTGACTGTCGCCATTCCTGCTAACAAGGCTTCGTATTCCGCCTCGTTGTTGGTGGCTGAGAATCCCAACCTTAAAGACTTCTCAACAACGGCCATTTCGGGAGATACTAGGACCAGTCCCACCCCTGACCCCCTTTGGTTTGCTGCCCCGTCCACATACACCTTCCAAGGAGTAGGATGCTGCGTGGATATAAGGCCAACAGATTTTCCGTCCATTCCGAGTGGGCTTGCAACTGTTTCTTCAGGGCCCTCGGCAAACTCGGCCACCAAGTCGGCGAGTACTTGGCTTTTCACGGAAGTACGAGGCATATATTTTATATCGAAAGCCCCAAGTATTGTGCCCCATTTAGCACCCCTGCCGGTGTAGTCAGCGCTCCGAAGTACAGCTCTAAGTGGATACTGAGTTAGAACAACCACAGTGTGCGCTTGAAAGTAGTGGGGGAGTTTTCTGGTAGCGTGCACCACTGCCAAAATGGCCTTCTCCAATGGCAGATATCGCACCTCAGCCTTATGAAGCGATTTGCTCACATAGTACACTGGCCGCTGTACGCCACTGTCCACCCATATCATAACGAAACTAATAGCATAGGTGGTTATCGCCAAGTAGGCAAAAAGAACCTCGTCTACTTCAGGGCTAGACAAAATAGGCGGCCGAGATAGATATTCTTTGAGCTGCTGAAACGCTAATGCGCACTCTTCCATCTACTCAAACCCTTTCCATTTGTGGAGTAAGAGGAAGAAGGGTCTGCATCTGTCTGCCGACCTGGATATAAACCTGTTCAGCGCGGCGGTCATCCCAGTCAGCCTCTGAACCTCCTTGGGATTCCTAGGTGGTTGCAAGCTATTTATGGCTTTAATCTGGTCAGGGTTCACTTCAATTCCTCGGTGGGTCACCATGTAGCCCAGAAACTTCCCAGAGGAAACCCCAAAAGAGCACTTGGATGCGTTTAGTCGTAACTTATGCTTCCTTAACACTTCGAACGTGCTGATGAGGTCCGTCACATGTTCGGACACTATTTTGCTCTTTACCACCATGTCATCAATATAAACCTCTATGTTGTTGCCCAACTGTGGCTCAAACATCTTCGTCATCATCCGCTGGCACATTGACCCCGCATTCTTCAAGCCAAACGGCATTACCTTATAGTGATAATTTCCATTGGGAGTGAGGAAAGCTGTCTTCTCTTGATCGCCCGGTGCTAGTGGGGTCTGGTGATAGCCCTGAAATGCATCCAAAAAGCTCATCCGAGGATGACCTACTGTTGCGTCAACCAGCTGATCTATACGGGGCATAGGGAAAGAGTCCTTAGGACAGGCTCTATTAAGGTCAGTGAAATCGACGCATACTCGCCATTTCCCGCTCTTCTTCTTCACCACAACGGTGTTCGCCAACCACTTAGGGTAAAACACCTCTTTGATAGCTCCTGCCTGCTTGATCTTGTCTACCTCATCTTTAATAGCCTTGGCGTGTAATTTGGATGGACGCCGAGGTGGTTGTTGCTTTGGAATAGCTGATGGACTGACATTCAAATGATGACAGATGAAGTCTGGATCAACCCCTAGTGCTTCATAGGCATTTCACACAAACACGTCTATGTTCCTTCTCAAGACCTCAACCAATTGCTCCTTCTCTGGCGAGGGTAATAGTGCTCCGACCTGGAAGTACCTATCCGGGTCATTACCGACAGTCACCCTCTCCAATTCCTCACACTCAGCCTCATCGGCGATAGTGCTGGAGAAAGTTCCTCGGTTCTTTAATTGCTATAATCCATCCTCGGCCCTGGCCGACGGACCTTTCTCTGACTTATGCTGGATAGCCGCTACCATGCACTGCCTTGCCATGGCCTGGTTTCCCAATATTTCTGACACTTGGCCACCTGACGGGTACTTCACCTTCTGATGAAGAGTAGAGGAAACAACCCCCAGGGTATGCAACCAAGGCCTTCCCAGAATCGCCGTGTAGGGAGAGAAGACGTCCACCACGATGAAATCCACTTCCACCACTTCGGAGCCTTTCTGCACAGGTAATCTAATCATACCCAACAGAATGACCGATCTGCCTTCGAAGCTTACCAGCGGGGAGCTATAGGCCGTCAGGTCTTGGGGTGTTAAACTTAATCCCCTGTATAAGTCGGGGTACATCACCTCGGCCGCGCTCCCATCGTCAATCATCACCCTTTTTAAATCGTATCCTCCAATTCTCAGCGTAACCACCAAAGCATCATCATGCGGTTGTATGGTCCCTCTCTTGTCCTCTTCTGAAAATCCTAGAATCAGTGAGGCGTTTAGCTTTGTCTTCTTTGGCGCTGAATGCGAGCTCCCCTCCGAGCAATGAGATACCGACAGTATTCTTGAGGGACAAGACCCTGTCCTTCCTGGGGCCGCAAATATGACATTTATGGTACCCAGGGGGGCTCCTGAAGAGGCATTTCCTCTCAACGTCTGCCCTGCCTGGCCTCCTCGGGCACTGGTGTGGTGCAGAAGGTTGGTCAACCTCCCTTCTCGGACTAGCTCTTCCAAGTGGTCCCACAAGTTTCTGCAGTCCTCAGTTGTATGCCCATGATCCTGATGGTACTGACAGTAGAGGTTCTGGTTGCGTTTCGCAGGATCCCCTGCCATCCTATTGGGCACTCTGAAGAAAGGCTTGTTTTGTATTTTTTCCAGAACTCGCTGGACTGGTTCTCGGAACATAGCGTTGACTGCCTGGGAATTTGCAGATCCTGACTGCCCCACAAAATCTCTCCGAGGTCGATTGTTGTTATACCGATCGGACCTAAATTCCCTCCTCTCCTAAGGGATCACCTTGGTCTTTCCTCTACTCCGTATCTGGTCTTCCTCTATTCTTCTAAACCTGTCGATCCTGTCCATAAGCTGTCGCATGCTGGTAACAGGCTTACCGGTTAAGGAAGTCCTCAGCTCGTGATCGGTTGAAAGGCCTTCCTTAAAGGTGTTAATAGCCACCTTGTCGTTGGCCCCCTCTACTTCATTATACATCTCCCAATATCTGTCGGAATATGCTTTCAGGGTTTCTCCCTCTCGCTGAGACATGGATAGTAACGACCCTAAAGGTCGAACAACCCTCCTGCACTTAATGAAGCGAGCCCCAAAAGTTTGGATGAGTCTCTCAAAGGAATCAATAGTATCCTCCTCCAGACCGTTGAACCACCTCATCGCCACCAGGCCTAGGCTTGAAGGGAAAACCTTACACATCAAGGCCTCGTCTCTAGAATGAATGGCCATCCTCTGATTGTAATGGCTAACATGCTCCACTGGGTCCGTCTGACCGTTATAAATGGTGAATGTAGGTTGATGGAACCTCCGAGGAAGGCTTGCGTCCTCTATGCGTCGTGTGAACGGCGACTTGGAGACTTGACTCAGCGCCTTGTTCAAAGCCTCGTTCCCTAAGCCCTGCTGAGGTGGACTTTTGTACGTCCGTCGACTGTAACGCTCTTTACCGAGGGAAAAAAGCTTACTGGGTGGGGTTCTGGACCGTCGCCTGTAACTTGTATCGTCTGACTCATCGGAGGCTTGCTTCGCTTCCTTATTCGTTTGCCTCTGTCGTTCGTACCGTAATTCCCTTCTTAACATATCGATCTCACGCTGCATGTCCTTACCGTCCTTCGCATGGGAGACATGGCTCTTCCCTCGAGTCTGGCTCTTCTCCGTATAGGTCGTTCGCACGCTTCCCTCGCGATCTCCCCTTCGTTCACAGTTCATCAATGGTGTGCCATGTTGGGGTCCCCTAAACTCTGCTTGATGTGGACTAGTGTCCACCTGCGGTGGTGCTCCTTCTGCCATCAGCTGTTGCACTTGTCTTTTTCTATGGTCGGATCAAGCTCTTCCCACAGACGGCGCCAATTGTAGGGACTCAAATCGTCTTGGACCCTAGACAATAAAATTTGTAGAGTGCGGGCTTAAGAACTAGACCCAGTGAATAGAGAAAGACGTAATTCTGGCGCAGCAGAAGGAATTCCCAAAGTAGTAAGGGACGGATGATCTCTTTCTTTTCCTTAGCGCAGTCTTTAGTGCTCCTCCTTTCTTTTTTCAAAAAGTCCCTTTAGAGTATTTCGATTTCCTCTTATATACTACTTTTCCGGTTCATTTTCACCATACACGTGTAAGTTCCCTTTTGGGACCATCTTTCTGTCCCATCCAGCACGTCCCGGATCCTCTGCTTGGTGGTTGTAAGGCTGCTTGACTATTATTCAGGTATCACCTCCCTATTAATGCGGCCAGAGAGTTAGGTGGGATGCATTTAATGTGGAGGTAACAGCTTTTTAGGAGATATTTGTTACCTTTTCCGGTTCCTCCTTTGATCAATATTTATTTAGTTTAGTTTGCATGTGACTCTGCAAAACTCCCTGTCAACTAAGATAGTTACTCCCACGTCTAAAGCTGGTTTGAGGGATGGATCTCATCCTCGGATAGGAGAGTATCCTCGGACGGAAGATTATCCTCAGACAAAGGAGTATCCTCGGACGGGTGAATGTCTTCGGTTTGGGCTGTTGGGTCACAAGCCCATTTTTATGTACTCTGTTAGTCTTTCGGGCAACTGGCCCCACAGTACCGTTTCTCTCGACCAAACTTACTGCGTTCCCAAAAAAATAGTAAAACAATTCAAAAAATTAAAAAACATTATTTTCAATTTATTTCTGGCCAAAACAGATTAGGATAGGCCGAAAAAGGAATAAAAGTTTTTTGAATCGAATACAGTTTCTACCTTACCCTTTCTCATTCTCAAAAAAATTCAAAAAAATTAAAAATTTCATTATACCCAAATTTTAAGCAAAACCGGGCTAGGACAAGCAGAAAACGAGATAAAAAGAAATTTCGTTTCAGGTACTATTTCTCACGATCCAAGTTACCGCTCTCCCAAAAAAATAGTAAAAGAATTAAAAAAAAAAAAAAAAAAAAAGAAAACATCACTCTTGGCTTATTTATGTCCGAAATGGAAACGGATAGGCTGAAAAAGCGATAAAAATTTTTTCGAACCGAGTGCAGTTTCTATCTTACCCTTGCTAGAGCATTCTGAAAAAAATTCAAAAAAATTATTAAAATAATTCAAAAAAATTAAAAATATCATTCCACCCTAATTTCAAGCAAAACCGAGACAGGACGAGTAGAAAATGAGATAAAAAGAAATTTCTCTCCTGGTACCGTTTCTCCCGACCTGAGATACGGCGTTCCAAAAAAAAAATAGTGAAAAAATTAAAAAAAAATTAAAAAACATCATTCTCACTATATTTCTAACCAAAACAGACAATGATAGGCTGAAAAAGCGATAAAAACTTTTTCTAACCTAGTACAGTTTCTACCTCACCCTTGCTAGAGCATTCTAAAAAAAATTCAAAAAAAATTTAAAATAATTCAAAAAAATGAAAAATATCATTCTGCCCAAATTTCAAGCCATGCCAAGCCTGGACAAGTAGAAAACGAGATAAAAAGAAATTTCTCTCCTGGTACCATTTCTCCCGACCTGAGTTACAACATTCCAAAAAAAATAGTAAAAAAATTAAAAAGAAAATTAAAAAACATCATTCTCACAATATTTCTGACCAAGACGGACAAGGATAGTATGAAAAAGTGACAAAAACTTTTTTTAACCGAGCACAGTTTCTACCTCACCCTTGCTAGAGCATTCTCTAAAAAATTCAGAAAAATTATTAAAATAATTCAAAAAAATTGAAAATATCATTCTACCCTAATTTCAAGCCAAACCGGGTTAGGACAAATAGAAAACGAGATAAAAAGAAATTTCTCTCCTGGTACCGTTTCTTCCGACCTGAGATAAGGCATTCCAAAAAAAAAATAGTGAAAAAAATTTTAAAAAAAATAAAAAACATCATTCTCACTATATTTCTGACCAAAACGAACAATGATTGGTTGAAAAAGTGATAAAAACTTTTTCTAACCGGGTACAGTTTCTAACTCACCCTTGCTAGAGCATTCTCAAAAAAATTTAGAAAAATTGTTAAAGACAGGACAAGTAGAAAATGAGATAAAAAAAAAATTCTTTCCTGGTACCGTTTCTCCTGACCTGAGATACAGCGTTCCAAAAGAAAAATAGTGAAAAATTTAAAAAAATTAAAAAACATCATTCTCACTATATTTCTAACCAAAACGGACAATGATAGGCTAAAAAAGCGATAAAAACTTTTTCTAATCGAGTACAGTTTCTACCTCACCCTCTCTAGAGCATTCTCAAAAAAATTGAGAGAAATTATTAAGATAATTCAAAAAAAATTGAAAATATCATTCTGCCCTAATTTCAAGCTAAACTGGGTTAGGACAAGTAGAAAACGAGATAAAAAGAAATTTCGCTCCTGGTACCGTTTCTTCCGACCCGAGATACGGCGTTCCAAAAAAAAAATAGTGAAAAAATTAAAAAAAAATTGAAAAACATCATTCTCACAATATTTCTGACCAAAACAGACAAGGATAGGATGAAAAAGCGACAAAAACTTTTTCTAAACGAGTACTGTTTCTACTTCACCCTTGCTAGAGTATTCTCAAAAAATTTTAGAAAAATTATTAAAATAATTCAAAATAATTGATAATATCACTCTGCCCTAATTTCAAGTCAAACTGTATTAGGACAAGTAGAAAACGAGATGAAAAGAAATTTTTGTCCTGGTACCGTTTCTCCTGACCTGAGATACGACGTTCCAAAAAAAAATTGTGAAAAAATTAAAAAAAAATTAAAAAACATCATTCTCACTATATTTCTAACCAAAATGGACAATGATAGGCTGAAAAGGCGATAAAAACTTTTTCTAACCGAGTATAGTTTCTACCTCACCCTTGTTAGAACATTCTAAAAAAAATTTAGAAAAAATTTTAAAATAATTCAAAAAAATGAAAAATATCATTCTGCCCAAATTTCAAGCCAAACCAAGCCAAGACAAGTAAAAAATGAGATAAAAAGAAATTTCTTTCCATTTCCTTTTAACACGATCTTTTTCAGACTGTGCAAAATTATTTTGGAAATACTTCCCTTTTAGATTTATTTTTTGGAAGCATAAATTCATTGAATAATGAAACCATATCAATTTCAAAATTTTCATTTAAAATGGTCAAAACTCTTAAGTGGTTAACAGGATTTTCAATAGGAGGAAAATCAGAATCAGATAAACAAACAGAATTAGTATCATCTTCTTCTTTAATTTTGCCATATGGAGAGGAAGGTTCAACTTTAGAGTAGAGTAGAAAACAAAGTTGATTTGAGATTTATCACTTGAAACACCTTTTAACTTTAACTCAATGGGTTGTTCAAAATTTTTTTGTAAAAACTCATTGAGATTATGATCTCTTTTTGAAATACTTTCATATCCAGCAAAGGAATGTCTTCCTTCATTGATCCTCAAGGGTTGATTGTTTAGAAAACTTGTTTTAATAGTACTATCAAGATATTATTGAATATTTGGGAGATCTAGCTCATCAAAAACAGGTTTAGGAACAGGGGATTCTTGTTCCAACAACCATTCAGTGGGAAGCTTAATATCTTGCCATTGAATTATTTTTGGAACTTGAACTTTAGCATCAGGAGTTGAACATGTGATTAACATTGTTTTACTAGAGGGTTCTCTATGATTTAAACAACCAGGATTTAACTGAGTACCCAAAAGTCTGTAATAAATACGATAAATCAAAGCAAAAGGTTTACTACCTTCATCCATGTGATAACCAGAAGAAGCAATATTCAAAGTTAAAGTTTTAACAATATTAGGATCATCCAAAGCAAGAGTAATATCAGGATAACAGTTGAAGTAAACAAGACCATCGTACAAAGAAGCAGTGATCATACAAAGAATGCTGTCTTTAAAGATCTTAAATCTAGCATCTCGCAAATATATGAGAATAGAAGCATTAATACCCTTTCGGGTGAGTGGTTTAATAGCAACTTAAACCATACCAATATGCAAATAACTGAGTTTTTTAGCAATGAAATCATTAATATTTCTTTTGGAAAATAAGTAACATTTTTCATGAATTTTTGAAATAGAAAATATTTGTTCAACAGTTCTTACTTTGTAGATGGGATGAAAAATGGTTTCAGCCCAACTAGTTTTGTAAATTGTTTTAGTATCAACTTTGGGAATGTTCCATTTTCGGAAATCAAGAATCTCATTATCTTCAATAGTGTGATCTTCTTCATTCACAATATTAGGAGGACAACCCGTCCTGGAGCTAATAGAGGAGTTGGATCTCCACAACTTATCCATACTATCCTAGTTTTAATACTCAATTATCATGTTTTTCTCACAACTGTTGCATTTTGTAACACATACCCTAAGCAACCTTATACCACACATATGCCCTACACGCCCTCTTGGCTCAAACGGGCCTTACAGTCAGGTTCTGGGAATTCACTTTACGTCTAGGGTAGCGTCAACGAAGGTAAAAAGGAAACGCAACAACGGAACACCAAAAGTTCGGATAGAAACGGACAAGACACAAAGAACACAACAACACTATCACCAGCCAGAAAAGAGTGGCTCTGATACCATAAAGGGGGAAGGGGACGCACAGATGAAGGGGAGATACGGAAGCACAGTATAATATAATGAAAGTATAATGTAAGCAAGTAATGTAAGAATAATAATAAGGCGGTAGAACCAGCCAAGCAGTATATAGCAAAATAATTCAAAGTAAATGAAAGCAATTTAGAACCGTCCGGTATGGCAGTAATCCGTCCTAGGTAGCGGTAGCCACAAGTAGTATAATGAACATCAACAGTAGAGGTTAATAGTTACAAAACTTGAACTAGTCCTAGTTACAAGGTTTGTAGGGAAAGTAGTAGTAGAAACAAGGTAACAAGATAGTAGAAGCAAGGAATTCTCTAAAGAAGGCTTCTAAGAAGTTCTAGGGAGAATCCTATGAGAAATTCTAAAGAAAATTCTGATTCTAACATAAGGAACAACCCCCCTTAAATTGGCAAAATTCGGAGTGAACAGTGTCATGAACAGTAAAAAGTGAACAGTGTCGGTGAACAGTAATTCGTGAACAGTAACTTGTGAACAGTAATTTTTTCCACTTTTTGTCTTGAAATCTCCAACAATTGAGGCTTTCAAAAATCAGAAGAATCTTTGACTTGGAGAGGACAAAAAGCAAAAGAAACACTTTGAACACATAGTGGAGCATTATGACTACTTGAAGCTTTGTACGTAGATTCATCTTATTGTCTTTTGTTCACCATAATTTGAGAACTTCAGAAGTATGGCAGGGGAAAACAAGATCATGAAATGACCAAAGCAACATGATATGACAAAAGCAACTCCAACATTTCTTAAGGCATGTCAGACGCATGAGTTTACACAGGAACTTCATCATAGCAGGAGCATGGGCTTGACAAGCGCAAGAATATCATCATTTGAATATTGCAACATTTTTAGTGAGAACAATAGTAATAATAATCTGAGGACCTCACATTTAATCAGTAGAAGGAGCATCAGATGGGTAGCCTGTTAGGATTGGTGCCCTTAAATCCTATTGTAAGATGCTATGTATGATATTAAGTGTGACATTGTGTTTGACATTATGTATGACTTAATATTATGTTTAATAAATTTGTTTTATTAATATCTGAAATAATGGTAACATGAATATTCGGACATTATCATATAGTTCATGAGATGCATTGTATGTGATTTATGTGAAGAGTCACAGAAGATATAAATCACAAGTTCTTTGTAAACTCAGAATTATAGTTCGTAGTCGGTGATGAAATTGGGCATTTCATCTGCAAAGACTATAACATATCAACTACGATGATTTGTCTTGATCATGGAAGTGGTGACTTCTAGTTGATGTGTTAATATATTTTAAGAGTTAAGACATATTGAACTGGACCGCCATGAGATTTATTATTTGCCTAAGGTCAAATGAATAATAAATCTCATGACTTGTATTTGCATGAACTCTTAATCCTGAGAGAATAATGGACCTGATCATAAGATGTAGGTTGCTTTGATATATCAGGAGTGAGATCTATACAGATGGTCAAAACCTCAGTATGTTGGGCAGCCACATTAAGTGTTGATGGAACATGTATTCTCAAGATGGAATTCATAGTCTCTTAACAGAGATATAAAATATTCCCTTGAGATAAGTTTAATGGGTTTGTTATTCAGAGAGTTAGGCCTAACCACTTTAGTAAGACTAAAGTATATATTTATGGAATTGGATTTCATAAATATATAATGAATAACATTAAAGGATTAAACCGGGTACTCAAGGATCAAGATGTAGTAATTTACAAAGTGGCAGTCTAAATTATTAACTTTGTATTACTACGAATATTTTATGAAGGGGTTGCATGTATAATAAAGTCTTGGGATATATAATATATAGATAAGACCTAGAGTGCAACTATATTTATATAGTGGTATTAAATATAGTTAATGGTAACTTTGGGCTTGTCAAGAGTTGACAGAAAAGCCCAAGGCCCATTGGAGCTAATATTTTATTGGTCCCTTTTGGTTCCACTCCAAGCCACATACCTAAGCTCAATTGGTAAGGCCCAAAAGGCCAGCCCAATTAGATATATTGGTTAGATACAAAGGGAAAAACGTACAGAAAATAATTGGTAAGAAAATCACCATTGTAGTGGTGTGGAAGTGGGTTTTTGATACTCACTAGTTATCCTTTTGTTACCAATTTGAGAGACCACACATCTTGGGCGTTTAGTAGAATTGGAGTGAAGATTAAGAGTATTCCCAAGTGCTTCAATCTTCGGTTTTGTAATTCACCACTTCAAGGTACGATCTCTTGTTCTCAAATTCTGAAATTTACTTAGTATGTGTTAACAATATTGAATGAAGTAGATCCGTTCAAAACTTACTTTTCCGCTGCGCACTCTGATTTAATTCCATCATAGCCATCAAAAGGACCTTGTGGAGAATCACATTCGTGCTCATGGTAAATAGCATATTGGTTGCAAAATCCACAATATAAAATTGGCTCACCCATTGGTCTTCTTCCTGAGATGAGAAGGCTTTTTGGATTACAATGATCAGTTATACGCAAATGAGCAATAGCATCAACATGTGGCCTGGGACCAAAAACAAAAATTCTATCAGTGCTTCCTATGAAATGATAATCTTTCCACAGGTTCTGAGCAACTTCAATAATTTGATTATTAAAATAGTTTCCCCAACATTTTGCAAGAGTATAAGGATCTTTAAAGGAAAAATGAAAATTTCCTTCAAGCATTGCCCCTGATGAGTGTTGAAAGTTCAAAATGGGTATGAAACACCCTTGAACGTTTAGACCCCAAATACAAAATTACCAATTCAAGCTTTATATCAAACAGTTAATGTGCGGAACATGATAACAAGCTTATAACAGAATTGATAAACAATCTAAGCTAAATATAAACACATCCACAGCAGTAAATATAAGGCAAAGATAAAGGAAAGAAGATGCAAACACTTGGACAACACACGATGTGTTATCGAAGAGGAAACCGAAACCCTCGACGTAAAACCTCTCCGCCGCCCTCCAAGCGGTCAAATAATCCACTAAAGAATGTAGTTGGGATACATGAACAGCAGAGCATTTTGGCAACTTGACCTCGCGACTGGGTTTAGTCGCGAGTTCAAGCCGCGAGCTAACGGCCTGGCCAGCCTAGGACTTTTGTCCTGTAACACAACAGCTGGCGTGACTCTTCAGCTTCTGACATGCTTAGCACGTGTGCAGACTTTTGGCGACTTGCAAGCCGCGACTCACCTGCGAGATCTAGTCGCGAAACTCTGTTTCTTTGCACAATTTTGAGCATTTCTTCACACTCTCTCACTCACTACCCTTACAAGTTTCCTACCTAAATACAAGGTTACTAAGTGCTGAATTACAAGCAAATTGGCACGGAATAAAGCCAACAAGATGGTTCATTAATTTCAACCTTACAATCTCCCCCTTTGGCTATTCCGTGACAAAACCCTACAACAGACTCTAGACTTAATGCTTGAGTTGGGAACAGTTGAACAAAACTCACTCACACCTAACTCTAGATTCTGAACAGCTCTTGAACATATGAACAAGTATCTCCTGAAAACATAACAACATAGCAATATCATTGTATGCAGAAACACTTGAGATGCATATGGAGCAATAAAAGTATGATCAAGCAAAATGAAATAAAGTAATAGACCATAGCAAGATCAAACAAGCAATCATTATACACAAGTGATCACTATGCTCATTCACACAAGGAATGAACATCTGGACATGTAAGGTGATAAGCTCAATTAAGGAGTATCATTTGCAAGTCTAGCACTCAACCAATGCATACAAACATATATGCACCTAGGAACAATCCTACAAGGGCACAAGAGTGATGTACTTAAGATAATGTATAGCATTAACAAGTACTAAAGCACAATGCATAAAGGTTGCATAAGCAAAGTGTTGCAAATACATGGTACAGACCATAAAAGCCTACAAACAGCATAAGTGCATGGAAAAACAAACCCTTAAAGCCTACAAAAGCAACATGGGTACAAACAGATAAAAACAATAAACTGAAATAATACTGAAATAACATCAGAGTATCAAAGCTTTAAACCAAAAGCAATAAATATAAATAAGCAGTTATAAAACTAAAACATAGACTTCTTGCTACTTCTCCCCCTATCACTGCACTCCCCCTGTCAATGACATCATCTCCCCCTTTTTGTCATGGAATAGCTAGTTGGCATTCTCTTCTAACTTCCGTTGAATTTCATCCATCTGAGTTTCGAGAGATGTTAACTGTTTATCATGACGGGAGTGTTGGCAGTACATGATCTTAGTAAGTCCTGAAATCTTGGAACTAAGATCTTGAAGTGCAGCCATGATGCTGTCGAACTTTTCATCACAGGAATGAGAGGTAGAACTTGAGCTTCCTTAAGGAGCATGATGTTCTTGCTTGACAGTCTTCTTGGTGTGACTCTTACTTGCTTGAAGAGTACGACCATTAATTGGACTTGGCCTAGAGTGAGGGCGCTCATTAGCAGAGGGACGCACACCTTTGAGCTTCAGAATCCGAGATATGAGACGAGAAAACAGAATACAATTCCTTGAGGTAGTTCGGTTAACTGTCTTAGCCAAAATGTGAAAGATGTGGGAGCATACATCAATTTCCACATCAGATACCAGATCATGAAGAAATAGTGCTCGTCCAAGGTTGATGTAGCCTGTGCTTGACAATGGATAGAGATTGCTGCACATGATTGTTGACATAAGCCTTAATTCTGGAGAAAGTGATACCACATTGATTGACGTTCCACTGGAAAAGAATTCCAAATCAGCTCCTAATACTTTCCAAAGTGTGCTCTCATCTGGAACCAAATCATCGTAGAGAGGTGGGATAGGAAGTATGGGCCGGTTGATGTTAAGAATATCAGATAGATACACCAGAGTTACCGAGAACCGCTTTCCTCTAACCCAGCACTTGATATCTTCTCCTTCTACAATAGCATTGGCATAGAACTCTTTCACCTTGTTCTCGTAGGCAACTTCAAGATCGAAGAGAAGAAAATTCCAGTCTTTTGTGGCAAACCAGGTAGGAATTTTGGTATCTAAAAGAGATGACTGATCAACAGCTCTTTCAGCCAACAAGGGAGCATCTTGAAAACAGTTTTTAAAAGATTCAAAAGCAGCATAAGACCTAAACAAGTTAGGATCAAACATTCCTGTTGAAAAACGAGCTCTCTTTGGTCTAAGGGAATCTTCATCAACATCAATGATTGGCTCTTTCCCTTTGTTGCTGCCACATTTCACAACTGAAATCTTGAATGGTGACATATCCACTCTGCATTAGGGATTATAAAAAAAAACAACACCCAACAGAAGAATACCAACCAATATTAGCATAAGGTTAGAATCAATTTATGAGCATTTAGGAAAAGAACCCTAAAAACTTGGGATTTAGGGTCCAAACATGACAATGGGAGTGTGTGTGTGAACAATAACCAAAGGAACTCACATCACAGAATCAGACACCCATATTCGAAAAAAAAATATACCAATAGCACAGATCCATTCAAAACTCAAACGAGGACCACACACACAGATCTAAGAAAATAATGTTCAAATCATGAATAATTAGGTGAAAACAGGAAAACCTATACCTTTCTCTTGAAGAGTGAAGTGAGAATGATGCAGAAATTGAGGTTTTCAAAGAGTTTCTCGGTGAGTTTCAGAGAGAGAAATGGGAAGACAATGAACAGTCACATGATTTCGAGGGAAAATTGAAAAGTTTTTTTAAATCAGACTCTAAAACGCAAAACACGCGTTTTTTGCGACTGGATCAAGTCGCCATGGTAAGCCGCGAAACACTGTGAATGTAAGAAATTTGAAAATTTCATCAAGTGTTTTTCGCGAATGGAAGGTCTACCCGCGAAGGAGTCGCGAGTTGAGCCGCGAAAATCTTTGAGTAATCCTCGCGATTAAACCTTCCACCCGCGAACAAGTCACCAAACTGAGCCGCGAAAAATGCAAAAACTCAAATTTTGAAAAATTTTCTAAGTCTTTTTCGCGACTGGGATACTAACTCGCCAGTAAGTCACGAAAAATCTCTGAGTGGGCTCGCGACTAGGGCTTGCGACTGAGCGAACCTGCGACTTAGTCGCCAAAACAGGGGAAACAGTTTTTGAAATTTTTGATATTTTTGTAAAAACAAAATACTTTCCAAAAACAATTAAAAACACTCAAAAATCTTTTTGTGTTTGATCAAACAAAGATTGAGTATGTGAAAGCACATTTAATTAAGTACAATCACATAAATGAATATGGCATTCATTGAGCATAAACTTGTGTGTTGTATGTGGATATCAAAAATAAGATAGTCCTTAGTCCAATGTGAAACTTCAATTATCAATTCAATCAAGGCATACACAATTAGTACTAGATAATGTGACCTATATCAATTATTGATACCAATTGAAAGTTCAAAATGGGTATGAAATACCCTTGAACGTTTAGACCCCAAATACAAAATTACCAGTTCAAGCTTTATATCAAACAGTTAATGTGCGGAACATGATAACAAGCTTATAACAGAATTGATAAACAATCTAAGCCAAATATAAACACATCAACAGCAGTCAATATAAGGCAAAGATAAAGGAAAGAAGATTTAAACACTCGGACAACACACGATGTGTTATCGAAGAGGAAACCGAAGCCCTCGGTGTAAAACCTCTCCGCCGCCCTCCAAGCGGTCAAGTAATCCACTAAAGAATGTGGTTGGAATACATGAACAGTAGAAGACCCTCCAAGCCTAATCTACCCAAGTACCTAAACCCTCCAAACTTCTTGCTTCAACGAGGTTACGCCGAACCTATTTCTTCTTTAGCTTACTGGATTCCGCTACTAGACCATAGCATCAACCAATGTAGATTGGTTCCTTCCTAACTGCTTCCCAACAACACCAAATAAACCTTCTCACAGATGTGGGTGTGGTGAGATAAGGATTTGGCTAAAGGCCTTTCAAGGGTATAACAATGGAGAGGAAGAGAGTAGAGGAATTTGTAGAGTCTTTAAGGTTAAGATTGTGGATGAATCAATTTTGTATTTCTCTAGGGTTTCTCTCACAAAATTCTCTTTGGAAGCTTTCTCAATATCGTGGGAATGAGGGGTATTTATACTGGAATGAGAATGGAATGTGAAATGTCAGATTTTCCCAAACAGGGCATTTTGGCGACTTAACCTCGCGACTGGGTTTAGTCGCGAGTTCAAGCCGCGAGCTAACGGCCTGGCCAGCCTGGAACTTTTGTCCTGTAGTGAAATAGCTGGCGCGACTCTTCAACTTCTGACATGCTTGGCATGTGTGCAGACTTTCGGCGACTTGCAAGCCGTGACTCACCCGTGAGATCTAGTCGTGAGACTCTATTTCTTTGCACAATCTTGAGCATTTCTTCACACTCTTTCACTCACTACCCTTACAAGTTTCCCACCTAAATACAACGTTACTAAGTGCTGAATTACAAGCAAATTGGCACGGCATAAAGCCAACAAGATGGTTGATTAATTTCAATCTTACAAGTGTGACCATTGATAAGAATGAGATGTTTCGAGGGCTGGACATTCATCCAGTTATCTCTTTCCCATTTAGGCAAAGTACTCCAACATCTGATGGAAATAGAAGGACCAGTAAATTTTTTAATGGCATCTTGAATAATTTGAGGAAGTTGACTGGCTTGATAATGGCTTGTTAATTTTAGGAATCTGATAAAGCCATATTCAAACATATGGGAAAGCCAGTTAGGATCCCTATCATCATCATCATCAGCAACAAATGAACCATCATCATAATTAATCAAGAGACTGGGAAATGAGTGTGTCTTTTCATACACTCTGAGGGTACTCCCAAAGTGTTCCTCCCATTCCAGCTGGATAAACACATTATCGCCTTCATCTAGTTCATCAGGATCAGGAATAATGGCCGTAACAAGTTTCTTGAAACATTTGAACCATACGTCGAAAGACTTAAACATAGTCTTGCTTCTCAGTATACGTGATTGTATATCTGATGGCAAGTTGGCAAAAGCACTTCTTAACATAGATTGGGACTTAAGGCTCAATCTAGAATAATCAATGCCCATTATAGTCATTTTATCTTTTGAATGGATATCCTCTTTGCCAAAGAATTGACTAGTGTAGGGATCATCTGTAGTATTTGGATAGTTAACAAGTTGGCTTCTAAAAGCCCCAATTTTTGAAACAAGGTTTGAAGCAAGGTCATTTTCTGAAGCAATGGGGTTTTCTGAAATAAGGTTAGCATAGTGGCTCAGATAAGCCTCATTCTGAGCAGTAAGGTTAACAAGGTGGATTTCAAGAGTTTGGAGGGTTTTTTTAAACTATTTGTGGTGATTTCGGGTAAAAGCATAATGGAGGTTATCAAGAATAAATTTAATGGAATCAAGCAGTTCACTATAGACTTCATTATGAAATTGCAGATTTCTAGATAAAACTTCCTATAGAGCAATAACCATATCTCCACTGGAATACGTCACCGTTGCCGATACATACCCTTGAAGGGATGTTGATCCACTGGGTTTTACCCCAGAAGATGCGCCTTCATGCATTTCATTTTGGAAAAAATCCTGTGCAGGAGCTTTTCCTTTGTTTTTCCTCTCTACTGAGGGAGCCATGATAATCCACTTATTAGTGGTATAAATATAAATATTATTATTATCCCACTTATTAGTGGTATTTATCCTCGCATCAACGCTTGATTCATGCAAAGAATCATTGAGAATATTAGGATCATTGGTAATAGTAGACAATTTGGCACTACTAGGATTACCTTTAGAATTGTCTGTGAAACATTGGTAAATATTCATCCTTGGTTCATGATCAAATATATTAGTAGGAGAATCATAAGATAGGTCTAAAGTATTATTAATATCAATTTCAACTTTCGAAACAAATTTGAATTTAACTTTCTGTCCAAAAGGATTAGTAGTAATACCATCATGTTCAATAAGAAAAGGATACAAAGCATTTATGAAAGGCAAACCAAGAATCATTTTATCAGTCATATTTTTACTAAAACAGAAGGAATCTTGAAACATATATTATCATGACAAACATGAGTATTATTCAATTCATGCTTAATCTTCATTTGGGAACCATTAGCAGAAACCAATTTTTGAGTTGATTTTTCGAAATATTTCGAAGGAATCAACCCTGATGAAACATTAGATGAAGTACCAACAAAATGTTTGATAATAGTATAAATCAAGGTATTAACACCATCAGGAATACCTCGACCAATATGATCATCAAAAATAGGCAAACCTTCATCATTCTTTTTAACAACATGTTTAATAGAATCTCTGGATTCTTCTGTGAGATATGAATCCCACCATCCACGAAGAGTACCAAAAAAACTAGTAGCAAGTAAATCAACAATTTTAGGTTATTCAAAATCATGATTATTTTGGTAAGCAGTGCCAACCATAGACATATGTCCCATTTTATTAATAATTTCTTATTCAGAAAAACCATCAATATTCCATTCATAAATTTTATCAGCAGAAACAGAAAACTGAGCTTGGAAAGGTCTTTCTTCAAACTGCATATCAGGAGAAGTAGGTTTTGAATACCAATTTTTTGTAAGAAACATGGGTTTGGAATTTCCAGCAAATCTTTTAATTTCGAGTAAACCATCATCAAAAACCTTTTTTGCTGGAACAGAAGAAACAGAAGAAACTGTATCAGAATCTGTGTCATCATCGAAAACAATTTCTTTTTCATTTCTTGAAATAGTGCAATTAGCATGGGTACTTGTAGAAGTACCTTCAGTTTTAACTTTTAAATTAGCAAGCATTTTTTCAACGGTTTCAAGAATTTTTGATTGAGAAGTTTTAAACTTAAATCTGTTATCATGACTGGGTAAATTAATCAAAGGTTCCTCAGTCTTGATAGAAACAGGTTTTTGAACAGAAACAGATTTTTCAACAGAAACAGTTTTTTCAACAATTTTTTCTTCAATACGGTCAAGTTGTTGACCGATAACATGTAAAGACTCATTAGTAAAATTGTTTTGTTCAATAAGGCTAACAACAGGAGTTTGATCATCAGTAATTTTGAAAGGAGAAGCTTTAACATCAATTTTGCCAGTATTTATTAAAATAGTCTCAAGAGGTGGATGACTAGATCTAACAACGGTTTTGTCACCTTTAACAAAATTAGATTTCTTTATTACATTCAAATGATTTTTTGAAACTTCATCTTTTGAAACATAATAGTTTTCAAGAAAATCAAAGAACAAAATATGTTTTTTCAACTGATACATTTTTTCTTTCCATTTCCTTTTAACACGGTCTTTTTCAGACTGAGCAAAATTATTTTGGAAATACTTCCTTTTAGGTCTGTTGTTTGGAAGCATAAATTCATTGAATAATGAAACCATATCAATTTCAAAATTTTTATTTAAAATAGTCAGAACTCTTAAGTGGTTAACAAGATTTTCAATAGGAGGAAAATCATAATTAGATGGACAAACAGAATTAGTATCATCTTCTTCTTCAGTTTTGCCATATGGAGAGGAAGGTTCAACTTTAGTAGAGTAGAAAACAGAGCTGATTTGAGATTTATCACTTGAAACACTTTTTAACTTTAAATCAATGGGTTTTTCAAAATTCTTTTGTAAAAACTCATTAAGATCATGATCTCTTTTTGAAATACTTTCAGATCTAGCAAAGGAATGTCTTCCTTCGTTGATCCTCAAGGGTTGATTGTTTAGAAAACTTATTTTATCAGTACCATCAAGATATTGTTGAATATTTGTGAGATCTAGCTTATCAAAAACAGGTTTAGGAACAGGGGATTCCTGTTCCAACAACCATTCAGTGGGAAGCTTATGAATGGCAGACCGAGAATCACTTTATCAGTCATATTCTTGACAAGAACAGAAGGAATCTTGAAACAGACATTATTATGGCAAATATGAGCATTATTCTGTTCATATTTAATTTTCATTTGAGAACCAGTGGCAGAAACCATTTTTTCAGTTGATTTTTCAAAATATTTCGAAGGAATCAATCCTTCCTGGATACAATTCTTATCTGCACCGGAATCAATTATAGCCATAACAGTGAAATTATAATCATGGGAAACAACAATTTTAACTTTTGTAAACCATTTTGGAGGAAATATTTTATTAACAAGAGCAATTTGAGAATCATCAATAAGAGGAATTTGAGAATCATCAGCATTACCGTTATCAGAAAGAAGAGCCTGTTGACTAGATTCATCTCCATCCTTGTGCTCATCTTATTTATTATCAGACTTATTTTGATCAATATTTTGATCAATTTTTAACATTAACAATTCTTGTTTGAGATTATGATTATCACTTTTAATATTTTTAAATTCAAGTTTTAATTCACTTATCTCTTGTTTAACAGTGTTAATTTCACATTGGAGATCATTAACAGTTAAATCTTTGGATTTCTTTATATTAAATATTTCCAAAGTTTCTTCAAAACTTATTATTGATTTAATTTTTTTACTAGTTTCATCTTTTAACAAGTTTTTCTTGAACTTATCCAAATATTCTTTTTGTAATTCAGGATTTTCAATTTGACCAACAAGCTTTCATTTTCTTCACCTTTAGTGAGAACATTAACAGTTTTGATAACATTACAACATGAATCTCTACAACCAATTTTAATATTAGGAGAATCAAATGAATCATCAGCAGAATGATAGCAAGAATCAGTTGAAGAAGAAAAATCATCTTCCAAGGAATCAGACGAATTGTTTGATTCAAGGATTCTGAATAATTCTTCTTGATCATTATCATCAATTTTTAACATGTTAAACTTGTCTTTTAACTTACCAGGTTTTTGTTTGCAATCTTTACTAAATGACCAGGTTTTCCACAGTTAAAACATTTACCTTTACCTGATCGTTGGTTAACATAATTTTTTGAAACATTTTTCTTTTTAGCATAAAATCATTAAAATTAATTTTGTATTTTTTATGTTTTTTATGGCTATAATTTTCATAATTTTTATTATGTTTTTTACTCTTTTGCCTGGAAAGAGCAATAAGGGGTAAACCATATTGTTCACAAAAATTACCCATTTCATATTTAGCTTTTCTTTTATTTTTAATTGGTGTTTTAACAGTTTTTCATCATTGCACATATTAATTCCAAGTTTTTTAATTGTGCTTAAAATATCACTATAGGTTAAATTATCATAATCAATAGAATCATTTTTTTCAATTAATTCTTGTTTTACCTTATGAGTAAAGATAGGAGGCAGACTATCAATAAACTTTTTTTTTCCAATAAGGCTTGATGCAATGTTTCCGCTGCATTACTCTGGAAAGGAAAACATCTTGATACCATTGATAATCAGACATAGTAGGGCATCTCAAATTATTTAATAAATCAGAAATTCGAGATGAAACATTAGATGTAGTACCAACAAAATATTTGATAATAGTATAAATCAAGGTATTAACATCATCAAGAATACCTTGACCAATACGATCATCAAAAATAGGCAAACCTTCATCATTCTTTTTAACAGCATGTTTAATAGAATCTTTAGATTCTTTTGTGAGATATAAATCCCACCATCCACGAAGAGTACTAGAAAAACCAGTAGCAAGTAAATCAACAATTTCAGGTTGGTCAAAATCATGATTATTTTGGTAAGCAGTACCAACCATAGACATATGTCCCATTTTGTTAATAATTTCTTGTTCAAAAAAACCATCAATATTCCATTCATAAATTTTATCAGCAGAAACAGAAAACTGAGTTTGAAAAGGTCTTTCTTCAAACTGCATATCAGGAGGAGTAGGTTTTGAATACCAATTTTTTGTAAGAAACATGGGTTTGGAATTTTCAACAAATCTTTTAATTTCGGGTAAACCATCATCAAAAACCTTTTTTACCGCAACAGAAGAAACAGAAGATACTGTATCAGAATCTGTGTTGTCATCGGAAACAATTTTTTTTTTATTTCTTGAAATAGTGCAATTAGCATGGGTACTTGTAGAAGTACCTTCAGTTTTAACTTTTAAATCAGCAAGCATTTTTTCAACGGTTTCAAGAATTTCTGATTGAGAAGTTTTAAACTTAAATCTGTTATCATGACTGGGTAAATTAATCAAAGGTTTTTCAGTTTTGATAGAAACAGGTTTTTCAATAGAAGCAGATTTTTCAGAAACAGTGTTTTCAACAATTTTTTCTTCAATACGGTCAAGTTGTTGACCGATAACATGCAAAGATTAATTAGTAAAATTGTTTTGTTCAATAAGACTAACAATAGGAGTTTGATCATCAGCAATTTTAAAAGGAGAAGCTTTAACATTAGTTTTGCCAGTATTTATTAAAATAGTCTCAAGGGGTGGATGACTAGATTTAACAACGGTTTTGTCACCTTTAACAAAATTTGATTTCTTTATTACATTCAAATGATTTTTTGAAATTTCATCTTTTGAAACATAATAGTTTTCAAGAAAATCAAAAAAATAAATATGTTTTTTCATTTAAAATAGTCAAAACTCTTAAGTGGTTAACAGGATTTTCAATAGGAGGAAAATCAGAATCAGATGGATAAACAGAATTAGTATCATCTTCTTCTTCAATTTTGCCATATAGAGAAGAAGGTTCAACTTTAGTAGAATAGAAAATAGAGCTGATTTGAGATTTATCACTTGAAACACCTTTTAACTTTAAATCAATGGGTTTTTCAAAATTCCTTTGTAAAAACTCATTGAGATCATGATCTCTTTTTGAAATACTTTTAGATCCAATAAAGGAATGTCTTCCTTCATTGATCCTCAATGGTTGATTGTTTAGAAAACTTATTTTAACAGTACCATCAAGATATTGTTGAATATTTGTGAGATCTAGCTCATCAAAAACAGTTTAGGAACAGGTGATTCTTGTTCCAACAACCATTCAGTCGAAAGCTTAATATCTTGCCATTGAATCATTTTTGGAACTTGAACTTTAGCATTAGGAGTTGAACATGTGATTAACATTGTTTTACTAGAGGGTTCTCTATGATTCAAACAACCAGGATTTAACTAAGTACCCAAAAGTCTGTAATAAATACGATAAATCAAAGCAAAAGGTTTACTACCTTCATCCACGTGATAACCAGAAGAAGCAATATTCAAAGTTAAAGTTTTAACAATATTAGTATCATCCAAAGTAAGAGTAATATCAGGATAACAGTCGAAGTAAATAGGACCATCATACAAAGAAGCAGTGATCATACTAAGAATGCTGTCTTTAAAGATCTTAAATCTAGCATCTCGTAAACATATGAGAACAGAAGTATTAATACCCTTTCGGGTGAGTGGTTTAATAGCAACTTAACCATTCCAATATGCAAATAACTGAGTTTTTTAGCAATGAAATCATTAATATTTCTTTTGGAAAATAAGCAACATTTTTCATGAATTTTTGAAATAGAAAATATTTGTTCAACAGTTCTTACTTTGTAAACGGGATGAAAAGTGGTTTCAGCCCAACTAGTTTTGTAAATTGTTTTAGTATCAACTTTGGGAATGTTCCATTTTCAGAAATCAGGAATCTCATTATCTTCAATAGTGTGATCTTCTTCATTCACAATATCAGGAGGACAACCAGTCCTGGAGCTGATAGAGGAGTTGGATCTCCACAACTTATCCATACTATCCTAGTTTTAACACTCAATTATCATGTTTTTCTCACAACCGTTGCATTTTGTAACACATACCCTAAGCAACCTTATACCACACACATGCCCTACACGCCCTCTTGGCTCAAACGGGCCTTACAGTCAGGTTCTGGGAATTCACTTTACGTCTAGAGTGGTGCCAACGACGGTAAGAAGGGAACACAACAACGGAGTACCAAAGGTTCGGACAGATACGGACAAGACACAAAGAGCACAACAACACTATCACCAGCCAGAAAAGAGTGGCTCTGATACCATAAAGGGGGAAGAGGACGCACAAATGAAGGGAAGAGACGGAAGTACAGTATAATATAATGAAAGTATAATGTAAGCAGTATATAGCAAAATAAGTCAAAGTAAACGAAAGTAAATTAGAACCGTCCGGTATGGCGGTAATCCGTCCAAGGTGGCGGTAGCAACAAGTAGTATAATGGACATAAACTGAAAATACTTGTTTATTAAAAGTAGATAAAACACTTACAGTAGTAGTAGTGAATACAAGATCTCAACAGTACAGGTTAACAGTTACAAAGCTTGAACTAGAGTTACAAGATTTGTAGGGAAAGTAGTAGTAGAATCAAGGTAACAAGGTAGTAGAAACAAGGAACTCTCTCTCAAAGAAGGCTTTCTAAAAGAAAGGAGTTCTAAGAAGAGAATTTTAAAGAAAATTCTGATTTTAAACATAAGGGACAACCCCCCTTAAATAGGTAAAGTTCTGGATAAACAGTAAAAGTAACATAAATAGTAAAAGCAAATAGTGTTCAATATATTCTTTAACCAAAGCATACTGAAAGTGGTCTTAGAAAATTTGAAAGCAGTCTTGGTAACATAAGGAATCTTCTTTTCAATAGCATGAGCAAGAACAGTAGCATTTTAGCATGGGAAAGAACAGTAGCATCTTGGTCGTTGCGCAGGCTGGACAAATAGTGTGAATCAATCAATCACCAACTTCATCAGCTTTAGCATGGGAAACAACAGTAGCATCTTTAGCATAGGAAAGAACAATAACATTTTGGCCGTTGTGCTGGCCAAGCAAATAGGGTGAATCAATCAATCTTTTGCTAAATCATCAACTTCATCTTCATCATGTCCAAACCACTCCTCATTGTAGGGGTAGTAAGGATTCTTTGTAACAGAGGCTTCAAAAGATCGCTCATCATCTAAATAAGCCTTTTCTCCTTTTATCATTTCAATGAGAGCATTCAGTGCTTCGGGGTCCTTGCGGATTTCATCCAAAGGAGAACTCACCTTTCTAGGTTTAACAGATGGCTTAACAGATTTAGAAGAGGAAGCAGATGCATTAGTAAAGATAGGGGATTGACCAAGTGAACAATTCTTAGCAATGGGGAGAGTAGCAGTGGATGAAGATTCTCTGAAAATGTTAGCAATAATTTTCTGTGCATGAGGGAATTTACCCCACCATTTGTCATACCAATGTCTAGAGAGAATATCACCTTCCTTTTCATACTGCCATTTTAATATCCAAGGTATTTTGTAACGATTAACAAAGTGGAGCAAAGCAGGGAACTTGGCACCATAAGCATCAACCTTATAGGACTTCTTGAAACATTCAAAAGCCTCAAGCAATGGTTCAGGAAATATGTCATTAATAGGGCCAAATTGAGTCCACCAACGGTTGAACCAAAGAGGCAGAGAACCAGTGAAATTTTTATCAAAGTTAACAAACCAAGAATGAGACATGTTTTCGTTCTGGTGAAGCATAAACCTTGACCAAGCAGTGATGTAATCATAGTAGGAATAGGGGATGGGAGAATCGGGCATTGTTCTGGTAAAACTAAGGGAGGGACCCCATTTTTCTTCAGGAATAACATTGACCAAGTATACACCATGGTAGATGATTTTGGAGGTATCATCTTTGTCAGTTATGGTGTTAATAATAATAGATATTTCATGATGCAAGAGATCAGAATAGCACTGTAAGTTCTTTTCTCAATGCTCAGGAATCCAATGAAATCTTGGAGGGAAATAGCTTTTAGCAAGTTTGAGATGATCAAAAATTGAGACTCTGTTAGGTTCAATATAAAACAAGTTTTGGAAATATTGTTTTTTGACATACTGAGGAATACTAGGGTTTCTGGGAAAAATAGTTCTAATCGGTTGGTTAACAAGGGTTATAGCATAAAGATCATAGGACGAAGCAAGAACAGGAGAATAATTGGGTTTGGGAATAGTACCTAGCGGGGTGAAACGGTTAACAATGTCTAGAGAGGAAACAGGTTCATTTTTAACAATTGGGTTAACAGTGGCAGGTGTCTTGTCTTTTGGCCTTCTACTTGCCATTGGAACACTGCAAAAATTCACAGGTAAGGAAATCAGAGATGGAGTTTTGAGATCCTTTAATATATTCGATTTCAAAATCAAAAACACTTAAAATAGCATGCCATCCTAGCAAAAATATGTTTTGAAGCAATATTTTTAACATCTTTTTCAATAACATATTTAGCACTTTTGCAATCAATACGTAACAAAAACTTTTGGTTTAACAAATCACTTTGAAATTTTGAAATACATAGTACTATAGATAAAATCTCTTTTTTAATAGTGCTATAGTTTAACTGTACATTATTCCATATTCCAGAATAGAAACGGACAATTTGTTCAGATGACTCAGGAGAAACTCTTTGTTTCAGAATACCACCATAACCAATGTCAGAGGCATCGGTTTCAACAATCTTAAACGCATCAACAGTGGGAATACCAAGATAGGGTAATGTCTTAACATGAGACTTGATTTGTTTAACAAGAGAAGTATGAACATCAAACCAAGGTGGAGGATTACTCTTTAACCGATCAAAAAGAGGTTTACATTGTTTTCTCATATCTTTGTAGAAATCAGCTACATAATTCAATGACCCAAGAAATCTTTGGAGCTGAGTTTTATCAGTGATAACATCAGGAAATTTATCAGCAAATTGAATGGCTCTATCAATAGGATGAATTTGTCCTTCAAAGATGTCATAGCCAAGGAAACGAACTTTTGTTTGAAACAGTTTAATTTTCTTAACAGAAACAACAAGACCATTTCTTTTGATAGTTTCTAGAAATGAATACAAATGTTTCCAGTGTTCATCAATAGAGCTAGAGTAAACAAGAACATCATCAATATAAACAATAGTGAAGTGACTGAAGCAGTTGAAAATATCATTTCTGATGTTTTGGAACTCACTAGGGGCATTTTTAAGACCAAAAGGCATCACATTCCACTCGTAATGACCAAAAGGAGTAGTAAAAGCAATTTTGTACCTATCCTTCTCATTAATCTAAATTTGCCAGAACCCAGATTTCATATCAAACTTAGAAAACACTACAGCCTCACTCAACCTATGGACCAGGTCATTCTTATTGGGAATAGGATACCTAATCCATTCTAACACCTTGTTCAAAGGTTTATAGTTAATAACCAGGCGAGGAGTTCCTCTCTGAATTTTCGCATTCTTTTGAACATAGAAAGCCCCAGGACCAAAGGGACTTGCTATTCCTAATCAGTTTTTTCTCTAGCAAATCATGGATTTCTTTTTTGCAAAATTCAACAGTTTCAGCATTCATCTGAATTGGATGAGCTTTAGTGGGAATGTTTTTCTCATCAAAATCTTTAACATATGGCAAGACAACAATATGTTTCCTCATATGCCAAAAAGCATTAGGAACATCAAAGCAAACATCATCAATTAACATTTTTTTGAAAATTATCAATTTTTGATAGCAACAATTTATTAGAAAGCTGTTCAACAATTTTCTTGTATCTAACTTCTTACTGAAGAAAGTTAAGATGTTTGATTTTTGCATGAATCAGATTGGAAGCATTATCAATATCAATCTCAAGATTTGAAGCAAATTTGAATTTTACTTTTTGACCAAAAGGATCAGTAGTAATACTATCATGTTCAACAAGAAAAGGATACAAAGCATTTATGAATGGCAAACCAAGAATCACTTTATCAGTCATATTTTTGACTAAAACAGAAGGAATCTTGAAACATATATTATCATGACAAACATGAGCATTATTCAATTCATATTTAATCTTCATTTGGGAACCATTAGCAGAAACTAATCTTTCAGTTGATTTTTCAAAATATTTTGAAGGAATTAATCCTTCTTGGATACAATTCATATCCACACCAGAATCAATCATAGCAATAACATTGAAATGATAATCATGAGAAATAACAATTTTAACTTTTGTAAACCATTTTGAAGGAAGTATTTTATTAACAAGAGCAAGTTGAGAATTATCAACAATACCTTTATCAGAAAGAAAAGCATGTTGACTAGATTCTCCTTCATCTTTGAGCTCATCTTGTTCATCATCAGATTTGTCAAGTTTTTTATCAATCTTAAACATTAACATTTCTTATTTAAGATTACGATTATCAATTTTAATATTTTTAAATTCATGTTTTAATTCACTTATCTCTTATTTAACAATATTAATTTCATGTTGCAAATCATTAACAGTTAAATTTTTGGATTTCTTTGCATTAAATCTTTCCAAAGTTTCTTCAAAATTTATAGTTGATTTAAGTTTTTTACCATTTTCTTCTTTTAATATGTTTTTCTTAAATTTATCCAAATATTCTTTTTGTAATTCAGGATTTTCAATTTGGCCAATCAATTTAACCAATAGACTTTTATTTTCTTCACCTTTAGTGAGAGTATTAATAGATTTAATAACATTGCAACAGGAATCTCTACAACCAATTTTGATATTAGGAGAATTAGAGGAATCATCAGCAGAATGATAGCAAAAATCAGTTGAAGAAGAGAAATCATCTTCCAAGGAATCAGACGAATTGTTTGATTCAAGGATTCTAAATAATTCTTCTTGATCATTATCATCAATTTTTAACATGTTAAACTTGTTTTTTAACTTACCAGGTTTTTGTTTACAATCTTTACTAAAATGACCTGGTTTTCCACAATTGAAACATTTACCTTTACCTGATCGTTAGTTAACATTTTTCTTTTTAGCATAAAAATCATTAAAATTAGTTTTGTATTTTTTATGTTTTTTATGGCTATAATTTTTGTAACTTTTATCATGTTTTTTACCCTTTTTCCTGGAAGGAGCAATAGGGGGTAAACCATAATGTTCACAAAAATTACCCATTTCATATTTAGCTTTTCTTTTATTTTTTAATTGATGTTTTAACAGTTTTTCATCATTGCACATATTAATTCCAAGTTTTTTAATTGTGCTTAAAATATCACCATAGGTTAAATTATTGTAATCAATAGAATCATTTTTCCCAATTAATTCTTGTTTTACCTTATGAGCAAAGATAGGAGACAGACCGTCAATAAACTTTTCTTTCTAATAAGACTTGATGCAATCTTTCCGCTGCATTACTCTGGAAAGGAAAACATCTTGATACCATCTATAGTCAGACATAGTAGGGCATCTTAAATTATTTAATAAATCAGAAATTCGAGATGAAACATTAGATGGAGTACCAACAAAATATTTGATAATAGTATAAATCAAGGTATTAACACCATCAGGAATATCTCGACCAATATGATCATAAAAAATAGGCAAACCTTCATCATTCTTTTTAACAACATGTTTAATAGAATCTCTAGATTCTTCTGTGAGATATGAATCACACCATCCACGAAGAGTACCAGAAAAACCAATAGCAAGTAAATCAACAATTTCAGGTTGATCAAAATTATGATTATTTTGGTAAGCAGTACCAACCATAGACATATGTCCCATTTTATTAATAATTTCTTATTCAGAAAAACCATCAATATTCCATTCATAAATTTTATCAGCAGAAACAGAAAACTGAGTTTGGAAAGGTCTTTCTTCAAACTGCATATCAGGAGGAGTAAGTTTTGAATACCAATTTTTTGTAAGAAACATGGGTTTGGAATTTCCAACAAATCTTTTAATTTCGGGTAAACCATCATCAAAAACCTTTTTTGCCGCAACAGAAGAAACAGAAGATACTGTATCAGAATCTGTGTTGTCATCGGAAACAATTTCTTTTTCATTTCTTGAAATAGTGCAATTAGCATGGGTACTTGTAGGAGTACCTTCAATTTTAACTTTTAAATCAGCAATCATTTTTTCAACGGTTTCAAGAATTTTTGATTGAGAAGTTTTAAACTTAAATTTGTTATCATAACTGGGTAAATTAATCAAAGGTTCCTAAGTCTTGATAGAAACAGGTTTTTGAACAGAAAATAAATTTTTCAACAGAAACAGTTTTTTCAACAATTTTTTCTTCAATACGGTCAAGTTGTTGACCAATAACATGTAAAGACTCATTAGTAAAATTGTTTTGTTCAATAAGGCTAACAACAGGAGTTTGATCATCAGCAATTTTGAAAGGAGTAGCTTTAACATCAGTTTTGCCAGTAGTTATCAAAATAGTCTCAAGGGGTGGATTACTAGACCTAACAATGGTTTTGTCATCTTTAACAAAATTAGATTTCTTTATCACATTCAAATTATTTTTTGAAACTTCATCTTTTGAAACATAATGATTTTCAAGAAAATCAAAAAACAAAATATATTTTTTCAACTGATGCATTTTTTCTAACCATTTTCTTTTAACACGATTTTTCTCAAACTGAGCAAAATTGTTTGGAAATATTTTCTTTTTGTTCTATTTTTAGAAAGCATAAATTCATCATACAATGGGACCATATCAACTTCAAAACTTTCATTCAACACAGTCAGAACTCTTAATTGATTTTGATAAACAGAGTTTTCAATGCGAAGAAAATCAGAATCAAATGGACAAACAGATTTAGTGTCATCTTCTTCTTTATCCTTTCCTTTAGAAAGCAAGCAACATTTTTTATGAACTTTAGCAAATATTTGTTCAGCAGTGTGATCTTCTTTATTTACAATATCAGGAGGACAACCAATCCTAGAGCTGACAGAGAAGTTGGATCTCCACAACTTATCCATACTATCCTAATTTTAACACTCAATTATCATGTTTTTCTCACAACCGTTGCATTTCGTAACACATACCCTAAGCAACCCTATACCACACACATGCCCTACACGCCCTCTTGGCTCAAACGGGCCTTACAGTCAGGTTCTGGGAATTCACTTTACGTTTAGGGTGGCGCCAACGACGGTAAGAAGGGAACACAACAAAGGAGCACCAAAGGTTCGGACAAATACGGACAAGACACAAAGAACACAACAAAATATTCGTAGTAATTCAAAGTCATGAATATAGACTGCCACTTTGAAGATTACTACATCTTAATCCTTGAGTACCCGGTTTAATCCTTTTAAGCATATATTTATGAAATCCAATTTCATAAATATATACTTTACTAACTCCTTACTAAAGTAGTTAGGCCTAACACTCTGAATAACCAAACCCATTAAACTTATCTCAAGGGAATATTTTATATCTCCATTAAGAGATTATTAATTTCATCTTGAAAATATATGTTCCATCAACACTAAATGTGGTTGCCTAACATACTGAGGTTTTGACCGTTACTTTAGATCTCACTTCTGATATATCAAAATAACCTACATTTCATGATCAGGTCCATTATTCTCTCAGGATTAAGAGTTCATGTAAATATAAGTCGTGAGATTTATTATTCAATTGACAGTCGTTAGAAGAATAATAAATCTCATAGCGGTCCAGTTTAATATGTCTTAACTCTTAGAACATATCAACATATCAACTAGAAGTCACCATTTCCATGATCAAGACAAATTATCTTAGTTAATATGTTATAGTCTTTGCAGATGAAATGCCCAATTTCATCACCGACTACGAACCAAATTCTGAGTTTACAAAGAACTTGTGACTTATATCTTCTGTGACTAAATCACATACTATGCATCTCATGGACTATATGATAATGTCCAAATATTCACGTTACCATTATTTCAGATAATAATAAAACAACTTTATTAATTGCAATATTAAGTCATACATCATGTCATACATAATATAATACATAGCATCATACAATAGGATTCTATGGTACAAATCCCAACAATCTCCCACTTACCCTAAAGACTATTGTGCACTAATCTAACTCTCATTCCTTCTAAATGTGACTCAAAAGTCCTTTGAGGCAAGACTTTGGTAAAGGGATTTGCTAGATTATTTGCGCTTTCAATCTTTGCTACCACCACATCTCTACGAGCAATAATATCTCTAATGATGTGATACTTTCTCTCGATGTGCTTTCCTTTCTTATGGTTCCTTGGATCTTTTGATTGTGCAACTGCACCACTATTATCGCAAAACAATGTGATGGGAATTTGTTCCATTCTCATTACACCAAGGTTAGAAAGGAATTTCTTAAGCCATACAGCTTCCTTTGCTGCTTCACAAGCAGCAACGTATTCTGCTTCCATGGTGGAGTCCGCAATACAAGATTGTTTGACACTCCTCCAAGTTATGGCTCCACCTCCCAAGGTGAAAACACATCCTGATGTGGATTTTCTGAAATCTAGATCCGATTGAAAGTCTGAATCTGTATAGCCAATGGGTATCAAATCCTCACTTCGGTAAACAAGCATATAATCTCTCGTTCTCCGTAGATACTTGAGAATATGCTTTACAGCTTGTCAATGTTTTGGTCCTGGATTTGATTGATATCGGCTGACCATGCCAACTGAATAACAGATATCTGGTCTAGTACAAAATGGCATACATGAGACTTCTTATTGCAGAAGTATAAGGAACTTGTCTCATCATATTTTCTTCCTCTTGAGTCTTAGGCCTTTTGTCATCAGACAGAGGAACTCCATGTCTGAAAGGAAGCAATCCCTTCTTGGAGTTTTGCATGCTAAACCGTTCTAGAACCTTATCTATATATCCAGTTTGTGATAAACCTAACATCTTATTTTTGCGATCTCGCCAAAGCTTGATCCCTAGAATAAAGTTAGCTTCACCTAAGTCCTTCATATCAAATTGGCTTGACAACCAAACTTTTACTGATGACATTACCCCTACATCATTTCCACTGAGTAGAATGTCATCAACATAAAGCACTAGGAACATTACTACTTTATCTCGATGTCTTTTGTACACACATGGTTCATCAAGATTTTGTTCAAAACCAAATGACTTGATTGCTTGATCAAATCTGATGTTCCATGACCTAGATGCTTGCTTAAGTCCATAAATGGACCTTTTCAACTTGCATACCATATGCTCTTGGTTCTTTGCTATGAAACCTTCCGGTTGTATCATATAGATTTCTTCTTCAAGATTGCCATTAAGAAATGCAGTTTTCACATCCATTTGCCAAATCTCATAATCATAATGAGCAGCAATGGATAAGAGAATTCTGATAGATTTAAGCATGGCTACTAGCAAAAAAGTTTCATTATAGTCAATTCCTTCTTTTTGTGTATATCCTTTCGCCACGAGTCTTGCTTTAAAGGTTTCAACATTTCCATCTATCCCTCTCTTTCTCTTGTAAACCCATTTGTAACCAACAGGTTTAATGCCGTTAGGCGCCTTTACAAGATCCCAAACTTGATTGGAATACATAGAATCTAATTTAGATTTCATAGCTTTGACCCAATGATGTGCATCTATATCATTCATTGCCTCTTCATAAGTGTAAGGATCTGATTCAGCCTCTTCTCAGATAGCTTCATAAGTTTCTCCTAAACCTATAAATCTTATAGGAGGCCGAATAATTCTCCCACTACGACGAGGCACCTGTGTACTAGTCATCTCATGAGTAATATCTTGCGGTGTATCTAATACAGCCACATCATCCCTAGTTTCATCCAATTGGTTATTCATTTACAGGTTCATTTATTTCAGCCAAAACAACTTTAGTTCTAGGATCAAAATTATTCATATAATCATCTTCCAAAAATTTGGCATGTGTGCTAACAAACACTTTGTTATCTTTATGATTATAGAATAAATAACCCTTTGTTTGCTTTGAATACGCTAAAAACATGCATACTTCGGTTTTGGCTTCTAACTTATCAGACTTCCTTTTCAACACATGTGCTGGACATCCTCAAATGTGGAGATATTTCATACTAGGCTTACACCCACTCCACAATTCCTTAGGTGTGTTGGGAACAGATTTTGATGGAACTAAATTCAAAATATGCATAGCAGTTTTTAGTGCATATCCCCAAAAAGAAACTGGTAAAGTTGAGTAACTCATCATGGACCTAACCATTTCCAAAAGAGTCATATTCCTTCTTTTTGCTACACCATTCTGTTGGGGAGTTGCAGGTGTAGTCAATTGGGATACAATCCCATTTTGAGTTAAGTAATCCTTAAAATCCCCAAGAAGGTATTCACCACCACGATCAGATCGAATGTCCTTTATACGTTTACCTAATTGATTCTCAACTTCAGTCCTAAACTCTTTGAACTTTTCAAAAGTTTCGGACTTCCGTCTTATTAGGTATACATAACCATATCTTGAGTAATCATCCGTAAAAGTGATGAAGTACTCATAACCTCCTTTTGCTTGGGTTGACATAGGACCATATATATCTGTATGAACTAATTCAAGCAATTCTTGGGCTCTTCTACCTTTTGCATTGAAAGGTCGTTTGGTCATTTTGCCTTCCAAACAAGATTCATAAACTGGAAATTCATCAAAGTCCAATGGCTCTAAGAGTCCATCTTTGATCAGTCTTTGAATTCTGTTTGGATTAATATGACCCAAACGCAAGTGCCAAAGATATGTTCCATTAGTAGAAGGAAACTTTCTCTTTAATGATTTTACATGAGAGTTATGATCTAATTCAGAAGTATATAATTCATGCTTATCAGGAGTTAAAATATAAAGACCATCCACAATATTGTCAGAACAGATAAACACTTTATCATTCTTTATTACAACATTGTCTTTTAGGATAACATAATATCCATGTTTACCTAAATAAGTTGCAGAAATTAAATTCCTACGAACATTAAGTACATACAAACAGTCTTCCAATATTAAAACTCTAGATTCAAAACATAAATTAAACACTCCAATAGCTACAACTGGAATCTTGCTCCCATCAGCCAAGGTAAGAAACATTTCTCCTTCATTCAATTTTCTGGTCTCCTGAAACCTCTGCAAGGATTTGCAGATATGATTAGTACAACCTGAATCCACACACCAAAAATCTGTGGGATTCTGTACCAAACATGTTTCAAGAAGGAATGTACTTTTCATACCTTTATTCTTGGCAGCCTTAAATATTGGACAATTCCTCTTCCAATGTCCTTTCTCATCACAATGGAAACACTTTCCTTTGGTTTTCTTTCCTTTGTTGGCAACTCTTAAGGCAACTTGTTTACCATCTTTCTTGGAGAAGTCTTTCTTCTTCTTCTTCTTCTTACCCTTGCCTTTCGAATTAGGTTGAAAAGCAGAAGCTTCAGTCATATTAGCATCAACACTAGAAGTACCAAGGATGCCTTCCGCCGCTACCAACTCATTCATCAATTCAGATAATGTATAAATCTTTTTGTTCATATTATAGTTAAGTCTGAATTCCTTGAATGATTTTGGTAGTGACTGGAGTATCATATCCACTTGGGATTCTCCATCAATACCGGCACCTAAAACTTCCAATGTATTCAGATTAGAGATCATCCTAAGACAATGCTCCCTTACTGAAGTACCTTCAGCTATTTTGGTATTATAAATCTGCCTCATAGTTTCTTGCCTTGCAGAACGGCCTTGCTCACCAAACATCTCCTTCAGACTTAGCATAATGTCCGAAACTAGTTCTACATCCTGCATTTGATGTTGTAAAACATTTGAAATAGATGCTAGGGTATAGCACTTAGTCATCTCATTAGATTTCTGCCAACGATCATATCGCTGTTTTTCTTCAAGAGGAGCATCTAATGATGGAAAGCTAGGACATGGTTGAGTAAGCACATATTTGTGCTCTTCAGCAGTAAGAACAATGTCCAAATTTCTTTTCCAGTCTACATAGTTGGATCCAGTCAGTTTGTTTTGATTAAGAATAGCAACAAATGGGCTAAATGATGCCATGATTTTAAATCTGAAAATAATAAATATGAATATAATAAGTAAACTAGACATTATCAATTTACCATATAAACATATAATATGGAACCTTATAAAATCATAAAATAATATATGCAACGACAAACCAATCCATGTCTATAATTCTTTGGTAGCAAGTTTATTATAAACACATTAATTGATTGAGAACTATTCTCATTATTAGTGCTATCATGATAACTCTTATCATACACTAATAATATGCTGTATTAGCTTTAGCCTCTAAATAATAATGACATAGCTCCTTTAGGAGGTTAGCATTCATTTAGTCTAGTATACACCATTATCTAGAATCATGTGTAGCCACATTTCATCTCCCTTATAATGTTTAAACTGCTATGCATATTTTGAATTTAGTTCCATCAAAATCTGTTCCCAACACACCTAAGGAATTGTGGAGTGGGTGTAAGCCTAGTATGAAATATCTCCACATTTGAGGATGTCCAGTACATGTGTTGAAAAGGAAGTCTGATAAGTTGGAAGCCAAAACCGAAGTATGCTTGTTTTTAGGGTATTCAAAGGAAACAAAGGGTTATTTATTCTATAATCATAAAGATAACAAAGTGTTTGTTAGCACACATGCCAAATTTTTGGAAGATGATTATATGAATAATTTTGATCCTAGAACTAAAGTTGTTTTGGCTGAAATAAATGAACCTGTAAATGAATAACCAATTGGATGAAACTAGGGATGATGTGGCTGTATTAGATACACCGCAAGATATTACTCATGAGATGACTAGTACACAGGTGCCTCGTCGTAGTGGGAGAATTATTCGGCCTCCTATAAGATTTATAGGTTTAGGAGAAACTTATGAAGCTATCTGAGAAGAGGCTGAATCGGATCCTTACACTTATGAAGAGGCAATGAATGATATAGATGCACATCATTGGGTCAAAGCTATGAAATCTAAATTAGATTCTATGTATTCCAATCAAGTTTGGGATCTTGTAAAGGCGCCTAACGGCATTAAACATGTTGGTTACAAATGGGTTTACAAGAGAAAGAGAGGGATAGATGAAAATGTTGAAACCTTTAAAGCAAGACTCGTGGCGAAAGGATATACACAAAAAGAAGGAATTGACTATAATGAAACTTTTTTGCTAGTAGCCATGCTTAAATCTATCAGAATTCTCTTATCCATTGCTGCTCATTATGATTATGAGATTTGGCAAATGGATGTGAAGACTGCATTTCTTAATGGCAATCTTGAAGAAGAAATCTATATGATACAACCGGAAGGTTTCATAGCAAAGAACCAAGAGCATATGGTATGCAAGTTGAAAAGGTCCATTTATGGACTTAAGCAAGCATCTAGGTCATGGAACATCAGATTTGATCAAGCAATCAAGTCATTTGGTTTTGAACAAAATCTTGATGAACCATGTGTGTACAAAAGACATCGAGATAAAGTAGTAATGTTCCTAGTGCTTTATGTTGATGACATTCTACTCATTGGAAATGATGTAGGGGTAATGTCATCAGTAAAAGTTTGGTTGTCAAGCCAATTTGATATGAAGGACTTAGGTGAAACTAACTTTATTCTAGGGATCAAGCTTTGGCGAGATCGCAAAAATAAGATGTTAGGTTTATCACAAACTGGATATATAGATAAGGTTCTAGAACGGTTTAGCATGCAAAACTCCAAGAAGGGATTGCTTCCTTTCAGACATGGAGTTCCTCTGTCTGATGACCAAAGGCTAAGACTCAAGAGGAAGAAAATATGATGAGACAAGTTCCTTATACTTCTGCAGTAAGAAGTCTCATGTATGCCATTTTGTACTAGACCAGATATCTGTTATTCAGTTGGCATAGTCAGCCGATATCAATCAAATCCAGGACCAAGCCATGTAAATAATAATGACATAGCTCCTTTAGGAGGTTAGCATTCATTTAGTCTAGTGTACACCATTATCTAGAATCATGTGTAGCCACATTTCATCTCCCTTATAATGTTTAAACTTGTAGTACCATGGAACTAAACACCCTCCTTTGGGATCACGAGGCATATACGCCAAGACGAGGTGCTTGTCCACACTACTTTAAACAGGTTAGTTCAATCTTGTAGTACTTGAAGTAAACACCCTCCTTTGGGATCGCAAGGCATATACGCCAAGACGAGGTGCTTACCGACACTACTATAAACCGATAATGGAGGCCGTGAGATCCAACCCTTGTATCTCTCTCCCACTAGATATTTTAAATTAAAGGTTTTTAAGATCAAGAACCATAATAATGCTAGAAACCCTTGAAAACATAATCTTAATCTCATTAGGAATAAATTTCATTAAAGTATTTAACAGGAAACCAAAATACTTTATTCTAGCATTAATATACTATTTGATCATAAATATATATCACTAGACTATCATCTACATGGTCATCATTGAAGAATGAAAACTATTCATTCATACATGTACGTCTAGCAAAAATCAAAAGCAATTGGCAATATAAATTATAAGCTTTAACAAGTATATAAATGAAAGTATGTTAATGGCGGATGGAATTTGCCACATGGGGTCCACGAAATCATGCAAAAACAAAAGCTTTATAATAAACTCATGCCAAGAGATACATCTAAATGCAATCAATGGTCTTGTTATATAACAAGGATTCAAGAGAATCCTTGAAGATAACAAAATCATCCGTGGGCCATGATACGATGCCTTTCAATACCAAAGCAGTGCCTTTCAATCCGTGGGCCATAATACCTTTATCAAGACGGTTATTTGAATAACTATATCCAAACAACAAATCTTCTAAAAGTCTATGGCCAAGGTATAAACTTCGAAACGAACAATTACATATAAAGACATGGCACCATTACTTTATAATCATAGGCCACTTCAACCAAACCAAGAGAATATATATCCTTGGTGTGAATTCGATATCATCAAGAAACCATTTTTCTTTTATTCTAAAATCCAATCACATGCTATACAATCATGAGATGAAAACCTGGCTTTTATACCAATTGTTGGAAAATCTGGTTTTGTATCTCATACAAAACACACAGCGGCAACCAAACCAAGAGAATATATATCCTTGGTGTGAACCCAATATCATCAAGAAACCATTTTTCTTTTATTCTAAAATCCAATCACATGCTATACAATCATGAGATGAAAACCTAGCTCTGATACCAATTGTTGGAAAATCTGGTTTTGTATCTCATACAAAACACACAGCGAAAGCAACAAACATGGATCTATTTCATTCATGATTGATAACTTGCATTATGTAAATTTCAGAATTTAAGAACAAGATTGCGTACCTTGGTGTAGTGAAATTCAAAACAAAAGATTAAAAAATATCATTCTTGCTTTATTTCTGACCAAACTAGACTGGAATAGCCAAAAAAAGTGATAAAAATTTTTCGTAACGAGTACAGTTTCTACCTTAACCGTGCTAGAGCATTTTAAAAAAATTTTGAAAAAAAATATTAAATAATTCAAAAAAATTAAAAATATTGTTCTGCCCAAATTTCAAGCCAAGCCAGGCCAGGACAAGTAGAAAACAAGAAAAAAAAATTTCGTTCTGAGTACCATTTCTATCAATCCAAGTTACATCGTTCCCAAAAAAATAGTAAAAAAATTAAAAAAATTAAAAAAAACATCATTCTCTTTTTATTTATGGCCAAAACGGACCACGATAGGCCGAAAAAGTGACAAAATTTTTTTTGAACTGAGTACAGTTTCTACCTTACTCTTGCTAGAGCATTCTCATAAAATATTCGAAAAACATATTAAAAAAATACAAAAAAAATTAAAAATATCATTCTGCCCAAATTTTAAGCCAAACTGGGCTAGGAATGTAGAAAACAAGACAAAAAGAAATTTCATTCCGGGCACCGTTTGTCCGTACCCAAGTTATAGCTTTCCAAAAAAATAGTAAAAAATTCAAAAATTTTAAAAAATCGTTCATCCCAAATTACATGCCAATCCAACCCAGGAAAAGAACAAAATGAGATAAAAAAAATTTCGTTCCAGGTACCATTTCTCCCGACCCATGATACGGCATTCCCAAAAAAATAGTAAAAAAATTCAAAAAAGTAAACAACATCATTCACACTTTATTAATGTCCACAACGGAACAAGATAGGCTGAAAAATCAATAAAAAATTTTTCGCACCAAGTACAGTTTCTACATTTCCCTTGCTTGATCATTTTCAAAAAAATTCAAAAAAAAATATTAAAATAATTCAAAATTTTTTTAAATATTATTCTGCCCAAATTTCAAGCCAAACCAGGCCAGGACAAGAATAAAAAGAGATAAAAATAAATTTCGTTTCGGGTACCGTTTCTCCCGACCCAAGTTACGGCATTCCCAAAAAAATAGTACAAAAATTCAAAAAAAAGTAAAAAAAACATCATTCTCACTTTATCTATGGCCAAAAAGGACCAGGATAGACTGAAAAAGCGATAAAAACTTTTCGAACCGAGTACAGTTTCTACCTTACCCAAGCTAGAGCATTCTCAAAAAAATTATTAATATAATTCAAAAAAATTAAAAATATTTTTTTAGCCAAATTTCAAGCCAAACCGAGCCAGGACAAGAAGAAAATAAGATGAAAAGAAAATTCGTTACGGGTACCATTTTTCTCGACCCAAGTTACAGCGTTCCCAAAAAAATAGTAAAAAAATTCAAAAAATTAAAAAACATCATTCTCAATTTATTTATGGCCAAAACGGAACATGATCAGCTGAAAAAGCGATAAAATTTTTTTTGAACCCGGTACAGTTTCTACCTTACCCTTGTTAGAGCATTCTCAAAAAAAATTCAAAAAAAAAATACTAAATTAATCCAAAAAAATTAAAAATATCATTCTTCCCAAATTTCAAGCCAAACCGAGCCAGAACAACTAGAAAACAAGATAAAATGAAATTTATTTCCTGGTATCGTTTCTCCCAACCCAAGAAACAGTGTTCCCAAAAAAATAGTAAAAAAAATTAAAAAAAATCATTCTCGCTGTATTTCTTACCAAACCAGACCAGGATAGCATGAGAATGCAATAAAAAAAATTTTGTACCGAGTACAGTTTCTACCTTTCCCGTGCAAGAGCATTCTCATAAAAATTCAAAAAAATTATTAAAATAATTCAAAAAAAATGAAAAATATCATTCGACCCAAATTTCATGCCAGACCGGGCCAAGAAAAGAAGAAAAGGAGATAAAAAGAAATTTCATTCCAGATACCGTTTCCCCCGACCCAAGTTACAGCAATCCCAAAAAAATAGTAAAAAAATTCAAAAAAGTAAAAAACATCATTCTCGCTTTATTTTTGGCCAAAACGAACCGGGATAGGTGCTAAAAGGTGATAAATTTTTTTTTGAACCGAGTACAATTTCTACATTACCCTTGCTAGAGCATTCTCAAAAAATATTCGAAAAAATATTAAAATAATTCAAAAAAATTAAAAATATTGTTCTGCCCAAATTTCAAGCCAAACTAGGCCAGGAAAAGTAGAAAACGAGATAAAAAGAAATATCGTTCCGGGTATCGTTTCTCCCGACCCAAGTTACAGCGTTCCCAAATAAATAGTAAAAAAATTAAAAAACATCATTCTCGCTTTATTTCTGACCAAACCGGACCGGGATAGCATGAGAATGCAATAAAAAAAAAATTTGTACCGTGTACAATTTCTACCTTTCCCGTGCTAGAACTAGGATAGTATGGATAATATGGATAAGTTGTGGAGATCCAACTCCTCTATCAGCTCCAGGTCTGGTTGTCCTCCTGATATTGTGAATGAAGAAGATCACACTATTGAAGATTATGAGCTTCTTGACTTCCGCAATTGGAATATTCCTAAAGTTGATACTAAAATTGTTTACAAAACTAGTTGGGCTGAAACTACGTTTCATCCTATTTACAAAGTTAGAACTGTTGAACAAACATTTTCTATTTCTAAAGTTCATGAAATATGTTGCTTGTTTTTTAAAAGAAATATTAATGAATTCATTGCTAAAAAGGTCAGTTATTTGCATATTGGTATGGTTTAAGTTGCTGTTAAACCACTTACTAGAAAAGGAATAAATGCTTCTGTTCTCATGTGTTTAAGAGATGCTAGATTTAAGATCTTTAAAGATAGCATTCTCGGTATGATTACTGCTTCTTTGTATGATGGTCCTGCTCATTTCAACTGTTATCTTGATTTTACTCTTGCTTTGGATGATCCTAATATTGTTAAAGGTTTGGCTTTAAATATTGCTTCATCTGGTTATATCATGGACGAAGGTAGTAAGCCTTTTGATTTGATTTATCGCATTTATTACAGACTGTTAAGTACTCAATTGAATCCTTGTGCTAAGATTTATAAAGAGCTTTATGGTAAAAACTATGCTAATTCAATGTTCAACTCTTGATGCCAAAGTTCAAGTTCCAAAAATGATTCAATGGCAAAATGTTATGCTTCCTACTGAATGATTGTTGGAACAAGAATCCCCTGTTGCTAAACCTGTTTTTGATGAGCTAGATCCCACACATATTCAACAATATCTTGATGGTTCTGTTAAAATAAGTTTTCAAAATAATCAACATTTACGGATCAACGAAGGAAGACATTCCTTTGCTGGATTTGAAAGTATTTCAAAAAGAGATCAAGATCTCAATGAGTTTTTACAAAAGAATTTTGAAAAACCCACTGATTTAAAATTAAAAGGTGTTTCAAGTGATAAATCTCAAATCAGCTCTGTTTTCTACTCTACTAAAGCTGAATCTTCCTCTCCATATGGAAAATCTGCTAATGAAGAAGAAGATGACACTAAATCTGTTTGTCCATCTGATTCTGATTTTCCTCCTATTGAAAACTCTGTTTACCAAAATCAATTAAAAGTTTTGACTGTTTTGAATGAAAATTTTGAAGTTGATATGGTTCCATTATATGATGAATTTATGCTTTCAATAAACAGAACTAAGAGAAAATATTTCCAAAATGGTTAGAAAAAATGAATCAATTAAAAAGACATATTTTGTTCTTTGATTTTCTTGAAAATTAGTATGTTTCAAAAGATAAAGTTTCAAAAAATCATTTGAATGTGATAAAGAAGTCAAATTTTGTTAAAGATGACAAAACCATTGTTAGGTCTAATCATCCACCTCTTGAGACTATTTTGATAACTACTGGCAAAACTGATGTTAAAACTTCTCCTTTCAAAATTGTTAATGATCAAACTCCCATTGTTAGTCTTATTGAACAAAACAATTTTACTAACGAATTTTTGCATGTTATTGGTCAACAGCTTGATCGTATTGAAGAAAAAATTGTTGAAAAAACTGTTTCTGTTGAAAAATTTGTTTCTGTTGAAAAACCTGATCTGTCAAAACTGAGAAACCTTTGATTAATTTACCTAGTCATTATTGAAAAAATGCTTGCTGATTTAAAAGTTAAAACTGAAGTACTTCCACAAGTACTCCTGCTGCCCGAACTATTTCAAAAAATGAAAATTTTTTTGATGAAAATACAGATTCTGATACTGTTTTTTCTGTTTTTGCTAAAAAGGTTTTTGATAATGATTTTCTAGAAATTAAAAGATTTGTTGGAGATTCCAAACCCATGTTTCTTACAAAAAATTGGTATTCAAACCTTACTTCTCCTGATATGCAGTTTGAAGAAAGTGCTTTTCAAACTCAGTTTTCTGTTTCTGCTGATAAGATTTATGAATAGAATATTGATGGTTTTTCTGAACAAGAAATTATTAATAAAATGGGACATATGTCCATGGTTGGTATTGCTTACCAAAATAATCATGATTTTGAACAACCTGAAATTGTTGATTTACTTGCTACTGGTTTTTCTAATACTCTTCTTCATGGATGATGGGATTCATATCTCACAGAAGAATCTAGAGATTCTATTAAACTTGCTGTTAAAATGAATGATGAAGGTTTGCCTATTTTTTATGAATGTATTGGTCGAGGTATTCCTGATGGTGTTAATACCTTGATTTATACTATTATCAAACATTTTGTTGGTACTCTATCTAATGTTTCGTCTCGAATTTCTGATTTACTAAATAATTTGAAATGTCTTACTATGTCTGATTTAGATGGTACCAAAATGTTTTCCTTTCCAAAGTAATGCATCAGAAAGACTGTTTCAAACCTTATTGGAAAGAAAAGTTTATTGACGGTCTGCCTCCTATCTTTGCTCATAAGGTAAAATAAGAATTAATTGGTAAAAATTATTCTATTGATTATAATAATTTCTTATGGTGATATTTTAAGCACTATCAAAAAACTTGGAATTAATATGTGCAATGATGAAAAACTGTTAAAACACCAACTAAAGAATAAAAGAAAAGCTAAATATGAAATGGGTAATTTTTGTGAACAATATGGTTTGCCCCGTATTGCTTATTCCAGCTAAAAGGGTGTAAAACATGATAAAAGTCACAAAAATTATAGTCATAAAAAATATAAAAATTACAGAACCAATTCTAATGATTGTTATTCTAAAAGGAAAAATGTTTCTAAAAAAAATGATAAACAAAGATCAGGTAAAGGTAAATTGTTTTAACTGTGGTAAACCTGGTCATTTTAGTAAAGATTGTAAACAAAAACCTGGTAAGCTAAAAAATAAGGTTAACATGTTAAAAATTGATGATAATGATCAAGAAGAATTATTCAGAATTTTTGAGTCAAACAATTCGTCTGATTCTTTGGAAGATAATTTTTCTTCTTCATTTGATTCTTGCTATCAATCTGCTGATGATTCCTCTAATTCTACTAATGTTAAAATTGGTTGTAGGGATTCATGTTGCAATGTTATTAAATCTATTAATGTTCTCTCCAAAGGTGAAGAAAATGAAAGTTTGTTGGTTAAATTAATAGGTCAAATTGAAAATCCTGAATTACAAAAAGAATATTTGGATAAGTTCAAGAAAAACTTGTTAAAAGATGTAACTAGTAAAAAACTTAAATCAACAATAAGTTTTGAAGAAACTTTGGAAAGATTTAATACAAAGAAATCCAAAGATTTGACTGTTAATGATTTACAACATGAATTAATATTGTTAAATAAGAGATAAGTGAACTAAAACATGAATTTAAAAATATTCAAAGTGATAATCATAATCTTAAACAAGAATTGTTAATGTTAAAAATTGATCAAGGTATTGCTGATGCTCTAGTCTTGTTAATATTAACAAAATTCTTCCCCCAAAATGGTTCACAAAAGTTAAAATTGTTGTTTCCTATGATTATCATTTCACTGTTATCCCTATGATTGATTCTGGTGTAGATAAGAATTGTATCCAGGAAGGATTAATTCTTTCAAAATATTTTGAAAAATCAACTGAAAGATTGGTTTCTGCCAATGATTCCCAAATGAAGATTAAATATGAACTGAATAATGCTCATATTTGCCATGATAATGTCTGTTTCAAAATTCCTTCTGTTCTTGTAAAAAATATGATTGATAAAGTGATTCTTGGTTTGCCATTTATAAATGTTTTGTATCCCTTCCTTGTTGAAAATGATGGAATTACTACTGATCCTTTTGGATAGAAAGTAAAATTCAAATTTGCTTCAAAGTTTGAAACTGATGTTAATGATGCTTTAGATCTGTCTTATGATTTTCCTACTAATATATTTGTTCATGAACTAAGGATGAGTTTATACCAATATTTCACAGACAATTTTAAAGGTAATACTAGTAGTGCTAATTTGTCAACTATTACCAATTACCCTAATATTCTCAATGATTCCTTGCAGGAACCAGGCAATAATGCGAAAATAAGTACCACTAATAAGTGGGACAATAATAATATTCATATTTATACCACTAATAAGTGGATTATTATGGGTCCCTCGGCAGAGAGGAAAAACAAGGGAAAAGCTCCTGCACAGGACTATTCCCAAGACAAAATACATGAAGGCGCATCTTCTAGGGAAAAACCCAGTGGATCAACATCCCTTCAAGGGTATGTCCTGGCAACAGTGACATATTCCAGTGGTGATATGGTAATTACTCTACAGGAAGTTTTGTCTCAAAGATTACAATTCCACAATGGAACCTATTTTGAACTACCAGATTCTATCAAATTTATTTTTGATAACCTTCAAGCTACTTTTATTAAAAACCACCATAATCTTTTTGAGAGAACTCTTAGCGCCCTTGAAATCCATCTTGTTAACCTAACTGCTCAGACTGAGGCTTATATGAGCCACTATGCTAACCTTATTTCAGAAAACCCTCTTTCTTTAGAAAATGATCTTGTTTCAAACCTTGTTTCAGAAAATGGGGCTTTTAGAAGCCAACTTGTTAACTATCCAAATATTACAAATGATCCCTACACTAGTCAACTCTTTGGTAAAGAGGATATCCATTCAAAAGATAAAATGACTATAATGGGCACTGATTATTCTAAATTGAGCCTTAAGTCCCAATCTATGTTAAGAAGTGCTTTTGCCAACTTGCCATTAGATATACAATCACGTATACTGAAAAGCAAGGCTATGTTTAGGTCTTTCGACCTATGGTTCAATTGTTTCAAGAAACTTGTTACAACTACTATTCCTGATCCTGATGAACTAGATGAAGGTGATAACGTGTTTATCCACCTGGAATGGGAAGAACACTTTGGGAGTACTCTCAGAGTATATGAAAAGACACACCCATTTCCTGATCTTTTAATTAATTATGATGACGGTCCATATATTGCTAATGATTCAGATGATGATGATGATAGGGATCCTAACTGGCTTTCCCATATGTTTGAATATGGCTTTATCAGATTCATAAAATTAGCAAGCCATTATCAAGCCAGTCAGCTTTCTCAAATTATTCAAGATGCTATTAAAAGATTTATTGGTCCTTCTATTTCCATCAGATGTTGGAGTACTTTGCCTAAATGGGAAAGAGATAATTGGATGAATGTCCAGCCCTCAAAACATCTCGTTCTCATTAATGGTCACACTCATCAGGGGCAATGGCTTGAAGGAAATTCTCATTTGTCCTTTAATGACCCTTATGCTCTTGCGAAATGTTGAAGAAACTATTTTAATAATCAAATTATTGAAGTTGCCTAGAACCTATGGAAAGATTATCATTTCATAGGAAGCATTGATAGAATTTCTGTTTTTGGTCCCAGGCCACATGTTGATGCTATTGCTCATTTGCGTATAACTGATCATTGTAATCCAAGGATTCTTCTCATCCCGAGAAGAAGACCAATGGGTGAGCCAATTTTATATTGTGGATTTTGCAATAAATATGCTATTTACCATGAGCACGAATATGATTCTCCACAAGGTCCTTTTGATGGTTATCCATCTGATGCTCCTTCTACTGAATAATAAGGGCCACTATTACTACTATAGCACTACTGTTCTGAGGTTCTTGGTCCCATTGATAAAGTTATTTCAATATTACTCCTACAATCAGTTGTTGTTTGGTCAAGATCTTACAGTTGACTGATGGATGATTTCTCTATTTGTCTGGCCTGCACAATGGCCAAAAATGTTACAATATTCAAAAAATGCTATGATGAAGCTCCTACACTACTATTCGACTACATGCGTAAATGGTGATGTTCAAAGAAGTTCCGTTTGGCTTTTTGTCAGAGATTCTATGCCCATGCCAAAGCCTCAATTGCTGGAGATTTCAAGTCATAAAGTTCCTATTCCACTATTCTAATGCATGCTTCTGAAAATTCTCAATATGGTGCATGTTTGGTTTCCTTTAAGGACAATGATGATGTGGCCTAGACCCTTGAAATGAAGGCCTAGACCCTTGAGTGGAAGGCTTTTGAACTCTATGTATTCCCCTCATATTTCCCCAAAAAATTGGAGTCAAAAAGAAAGAAATACTCACTTTTTCACTATTCATTTGTCACTATTCACCTGTCACTATTCATCCTTTACTGTTCACCTGTTATTATTCACGACACTGTTCACTCTGAATTTTACCTATTTAAGGAGGGTTGTCCCTTATGTTTAAGGCAGAGTGTTTTTTAGAATTTACTCAAAATTCCTACTTCTTTGTTTCTACTACTACTTCTCTACAAACCTTGTAACTAGGACTAGTTCAAGCTTTGTAATTGATAACCTATTCTGAGATCTTGTATTTGCTACAACTACTGTAAGTGTTTTATTCTACTTTCAATAACAAGTATTTTCAGTTTTATGTTCATTATACTACTTGTTGCTACCGCCACCTTGGAAGGATTACCGCCATACCGGACGGTTCTAAATTACTTTCATTTACTTTTAATTATTTTGTTATATACTGCTTGGCTGGTTCTACCGCCTTATTATTGCTCTAACTTTGTTCCTTACACTACTTTCATTATATTATTACTATGCTTTCGTCTCTTTCCTTCAGTTGTGCGTCCCCCTTCCCCCTTTATGGTATCAAAGCCACTCTTTTCTGGTCGGTGATAGTGTTGTTGTGTTCTTTGTACCTTTTCTATGTCTACCCGAACCTTTGATAATCTGTTGTTGTGTTCCGTTTTTACCGTCGTTGGCGCCACCCTAGACGTAAATTGAATTCCCAGAACCTGATTGTAAGGCCCGTTTGAGCCAAGAGAGGGTGTGTAGGGCATGTGTGTGGTATAGGGTTGCTTAGGGTATGTGTTATGAAATGCAATGGTTGTGAGAAAAAACATGATAATTGAGTGTTAGAACTAGGATAGTATGGATAAGTTGTGGAGATCCAACTCCTCTGTCAGCTCCAGGACTAGTTGTCCTCCTGATATTGTAAATGAAGAAGATCACACTGTTGAAGATCATGAGCTTCCTGATTTCCAAAAATAGAACATTCCCAAAGTTGATACTAGAACTATTTATAAAACTAGTTGGGTAGAAACTACTTTTCATCCCGTTTACAAAGTTAGAACTGTTGAACAAATATTTTCTATTTCAAAAAATCATGAAAAATGTTGCTTATTTTCTAAAAGAAATATTAATGATTTCACTGCTAAAAAACTCATTTATTTGCATATTAGCATGGCTCAAGTTGCTGTTAAACCACTTACTAGAAAAGGAATAAATGCTTTTATTCTCATGTGTTTAAGAGATGCTAGATTTAAGCACTTTAAAGATAGCATTCTTGGTATGATTACTGCTTCTTTGTATGATGGTCCTGTTTATTTCAACTGTAATCCTGATATTACACTTGCTTTGGATGATCCTAATATTGTTAAAGTTTTGACTTTGAATATTGCTTCCTCTGGTTATCACATGGATGAAGGTAGTAAACCTTTTACTTTGATTTATCGTATTTATTACAGACTGTAGGGTACTCGATTGAATCCTAGTGCTAAGATTCATAGAGAACCTTCTGGTAAAACTATGTTAATTCAATGTTCAACTCCTGATGCTGAAGTTCAAGTTCTAAAAATGATTCAATGGCAAGATGTTAAGCTTCCCACTGAATGGTTGCTGGAACAAGAATCCCCTGTTGCTAAACCTATTTTTGATGAGCTAGATCTCACACATATTCAATAATATCTTGATGGTACTGTTAAAATAAGTTTTCAAAACAATCAACCCTTGAGGATCAACGAAGGAAGACATTCCTTTGTTGGATCTGAAAGTATTTCAAAAAGAGATCAAGATCTCAATGAGTTTTTACAAAAAAGTTTTGAAAAACCCACTGATTTAAAATTAAAAGGTGTTTCAAGTGATAAATCTCAAATCAGCTCTGTTTTCTACTCTACTAAAGCTGAATCTTCCTCTCCATATGGCAAATCTTCTAATGAAGAAGAAGATGACACTAAATCTGTTTGTCCATCTGATTCTGATTTTCCTCCTATTGAAAACTCTGTTTACCAAAATCAATTAAGAGTTCTGACTGTTTTGAATGAAAGTTTTGAAGTTGATCTGGTCCCATTATATGATGAATTTATGCTTTCAAAAAATAGAACTAAAAGAAAATATTTCCAAAATAATTTTGCTCAGTCTGAGAAAAATCGTGTTAAAAGAAAATGGTTAGAAAAAATGAATCAATTGGAAAAACATATTTTGTTTTTTGATTTTCTTGAAAATTATTATGTTTCAAAAGATGAAGTTTCAAAAAATCATTTGAATGTGATAAAGAAGTCAAATTTTGTTAAAGAAGATGAAACCACTGTTAGGTCTAGTCACCCACATCTTGAAACTATTTTGATAAAGACTAGTAAGACTGATGTTAAAGCTACTCCTTTCAAAATTGCTGATGATCAAACTCCCATTGTTAGTCTTATTGAACAAAACAATTTTACTAATGAGTCTTTGCATGTTATTGGTCAACAGCTTGATCGTATTGAAGAAAAAATTGTTGAAAAAACTATTTTTGCTGAAAAATCTACTTCTGTTCAAAAACCTGCTTCTATCAAGACTAAGGAACCTTTGATTAATTTACCCAGTCATGATAACAAATTTAAGTTTAAAACTTCTTAATCTAAAACTCTTGAAATTGTTGAAAAAATGCTTGCTGATTTAAAAGTGAAAACTGAGGGTACTTTTACAAGTACTCATGCTACTTGCACTATTTCAAAAAATGAAAAAGAAATTGTTTATGATGAAAATGCAGATTCTGATACAGTATCTTATGTTTCTTCTGTTTCTGCAAAAACTGTTTTTGATGATGGTTTACCCGAAATTAAAAGATTTGTTGGAAATTCCAAACCCATGTTTCTTACAAAAAATTGGTATTCAAAACCTACTCCTCCTGATATGCAGTTTGAAGAAAGAGTTTTTCAAACTCAGTTTTCTGTTTCTGCTGATAAGATTTATGAATGGAATATTGATGGTTTTTCTGAATAAGAAATTATTAATAAAATGGGACATATGTCCATGGTTGGTATTGCTTACCAAAATAATCATGATTTTGAATAACTTGAAATTGTTGATTTACTTGTTATTGGTTTTTCTGGTACTCTTCGTGGATGGTGAGATTCATTTCTCACAGAAGAATCCAGAGATTCTATTAAACATGATGTTAAAAAGAATGATGAAGCTTTGCCTATTTTTGACGAACGTATTGGTCGAGGTATTCCTGATGGTGTTAATACCTTGATTTATACTATTATCAAATATTTTGTTGGTACTCCATCTAATGTTTCGTCTCAAATTTCTAATTTGCTAAATAATTTGAGATGTCCTACTATGTCTAATTACAGATGGTACTAAGATGTTTTCCTTTCCAGAGTAATGCATTAGAAAGACTGTTTCAAACCTTATTGGAAAGAAAAGTTTATTGACGGTCTGCCTCCTATCTTTGCTCATAAGGTAAAACAATAATTAATTGGTAAAAATGATTCTATTGATTATGATAATTTAACTTATGGTGATATTTTAAGCACTATTAAAAAACTTGGAATTAATATGTGCAATGATGAAAAACTGTTAAAACACCAATTAAAGAATAAAAGAAAAGCTAAATATGAAATGGGTAATTTTTTTGAACAATATGGTTTGCCCCCTATTGCTCCTTCCAGGCAAAAGGATAAAAAAAATATGATAAAAGTCACAAAAATTATAGTCATAAAAAATATAAAAATTATAGAACCAATTCTAATGATTTTTATGCTAAAAGGAAAAATGTTTCTAAAAAATATGATAAACAAAGATCAGGAAAAGGTAAATGTTTTAACTGTGGTAAATCTGGTCATTTTAGTAAAGATTGTAAACAAAAACCTGGTAAGCTAAAAAATAAGTTTAACATGTTAAAAATTGATGATAATGATCAAGAAGAATTATTCAAAATCCTTGAGTCAAACAATTCGTCTGATTCTTTGGAAGATGATTTTTCTTCTTCATTTGATTCAATCTGCTAAGATTCCTCTGATTCTCCTAATGTTAAAATTGGTTGTAGAAATTCTTGTTGCAATGTTATTAACTCTATTAATATTCTCTTGAAAGGTGAAGAAAATGAAAGTTTGTTGGTTAAATTAATATGTCAAACTGAAAATCCCGAATTACAAAAAGAATATTTGGATAAGTTCAAGAAAAACTTATTAAAAGATGAAACTAGTAAAAAACTTAAATCAACAATAAGTTTTGAAGAAACTTTGGAAAGATTTAATATAAAGAAATCCAAAGATTTAACTGTTAATGATTTGCAACATGATATTAATATTGTTAAACAAGAGATAAGTGAACTAAAACATGAATTTAAAAATATTCAAAGTGATCATCATAATCTTAAACAAGAATTGTTAATGTTAAAATTGATAAAAATATTGATCAAAATAAGTCTAATAATGAACAGGATGAATACAAGGATGGAGATAAATCCAGTCAATGGGCTCTTCTTTCTGATAAAGGTTTTGCTGATGCTCAACCTAGTCTTGTTAATATTAACAAAATTCTTCCCCAAAAATGGTTCATAAAAGTTAAAATTGTTGTTTCCCATGATTATCATTTCACTATTATTGCCATGATTGATTCAGGTGTGGATATGAATTGTATCCAAGAAGGATTGATTTCTTCGAAATATTTTGACAAATCAACTGAAAGATTGATTTCTGCTAATGGTTCTCAGATGAAGATTAGATATGAATTGAACAATGCTCATGTTTGCCATGATAATGTTTGCTTCAAGATTCCCTCTGTTTTGGTAAAAAACATGACTGATAAAGTAATTCTTTGTTTGCCTTTTATAAATGCTTTGTATCTTTTTCTTGTTGAACATGATGGAATTACTACTGATCCTTTTGGACAGAAAGTAAAATTCAAATTTGTTTCAAAGTTTGAAATTGATATTAATAATGCTTTAGACCTGTCTTATGATTCTCCTGCTAATATATTTGCTCATGAGCCAAGGACGGATTCTTACCAATGTTTCACAGACAATTTTAAAGGTAATCTTAGTAGTGCCAAATTGTCAACTATTACCAATGATCCTAATATTCTTAATGATTCTTTGAAGGAATCAGACATTGAAGCAAGGATAAATACCACTAATTAGTGGGATGATAATAATATTTATATTTATACCACTAGTAAATGGATTATTATGGCTCCTTCAGTAGAGAGGAAAAATAAGGGAAAAGATCCTGCACAGGACTATTCCTAAGACAAAATGCATGAAGGCACATCTTCTAGGGTAAAACCCAGTGGATCAACATCCCTTCGAGGGTATGTCCCGGCAACGGTGACATATTCCAGTGGTGATATGGTAATTGCTCTACAGGAAGTTTTGTCTCAAATATTACAATTCCACAATGGAACCTATTCTGAACTACCAGATTCTATCAAATTTATTCTTGGTAACCTTCAAACTGCTTTTATTAAAAACCACCATAATCTTTTTGAGAGAACTCATAAAGCCCTTGAAATCCATCTTGTTAACCTTACTGCTCAGAATGAGGCTTATATGAGCCACTATGCTAACCTTACTTCAGAAAACCCTCTTTCTTCAAAAAATGACCTTGTTTCAGAAAATGGGGCTTTTAGAAGCCAACTTGTTAACTATCCGAATATTACAAATGATCCCTACACTAGTGAACTCTTTGGCAAAGAGGATATTCATTCAAAGGATAAAATGACTATAATGGGCACGGATTATTCTAGATTGAGCCTTAAGTCCCAATCAATGTTAAGAAGTGTTTTTACCAACTTGCCATCAAATATACAATCACGTATACTGAAAAGCAAGGCTATGTTTAGGTCTTTTGACCTATGTTTCAAATATTTCAAGAAACTTGTTACAGCTACTATTCTTGATCCTGATGAACTAGATGAAGGTGATAACGTGTTTATCCAGCTGGAATGGGAAGAACACTTTGGGAGTACTCTCAGAGTATATGAAAAGACACACCCATTTCCTGGTCTTTTTATTAATTATGATGACAGTCCATATATTGCTGATGATTCAGATGATGATGATGATAGGGATCCTAACTGGCTTTCCCATATGTTTGAATATGGCTTTGTTTATCTGAACTCTACATATTCCCCTCATATTTCCCCAAAAAATTGGAGTCAAAAAGAAAGAAAGACTCGCTTTTTCCTATTCATCTGTCATTATTCATCTGTTACTATTCATAACACTGTTCACTCCGAATTTTACCTATTTAGGGGGGGTTGCCTCTTATGTTTAAGGCAGAGTGTTTTTTAGAATTTACTTAGAATTCTCTCCCTAGAAAAAACCTTTTTCTCTTAGAAGCTTTCCTTTGAGTAAGAGAATTCCTACTTCCTTGCTTCTGCTACTACTTTTCTACAAACCTTGTAACTAGGACTAGTTCAAGCTTTGTAATTGATAACCTATTATGAGATCTTGTATTTACTACAACTATTGTAAGTGTTTTATTCTACTTTCAATAACAAGTATTTTCAGTTTTATGTTCATTATACTATTTGTTGCTACTGCCATCTTGGACGGATTACCACCATACTGGACAGTTCTAAATTGCTTTCATTTACTTTGAATTATTTTGTTATATACTGCTTGGCTGGTTCTACCACCTTATCATTGCTCTAACTTTGTTGCTTACACTACTTTCTTTATATTGGCACAGTTTCTACCTTACCCTTCTTTGAGCATTCTCAAAAAAATTCAAAAAAAATATTAAAATAATAAAAAAAAATTAAAAAAATCATTCTGTCCAAATTTTAAGCCAAACTGAGCTAGGACAAGCAGAAAATGAGATAAAAAGAAATTTCTCTCTAGGTATCGTTTCTCCCGACCCAAGTTATAGCGTTCCCAAAAAAAGCGTAAAAAAATTCAAAAAATTAAAAAAACATCATTCTCGCTTTATTCCAAACTTAACCTGACTAGAATAGCCTTAAAAAGCGATAAATTTTTTTCGAACTAAATACAGTTTCTACCTTACCCTTGCTAGAGCATTCTAAAAAAAATTCAACAAAATTATTAAAATAATTCAAAAAAATTAAAAATATCGTTCTGCCCAAAGTTCAAGCCAAACCGGACCAGGACAAGTTGAAAACAAGATAAAAAGAAATTTCGTTCCATATACCGTTTCTCACGACCAAAGTGACCGCATTCTCAATAAAATAGTAAAAAAATTTAAAAAAATTAAAAAACATCATTCTCCATTTATTTATGGCCAAAACGAAATAGAATAGGCTGAAAAAATGATAAATATTTTTTCGTATCAAGTACAGTTTCTACCTTACCCTTACTTGAGCATTCTCAAAAAAATTCAAAAAAAAATTAAAATAATTCAAAAAAATTAAAAATATTATTCTACCCAGATTTAGAGCCAAACTGGGCTAGGACAAGAAGAAAACGAGATAAAAAGGAATTTTGTTACGGGTACTGTTTCTCCCGACCCAAATTACCGCATTCCTAAAAAAATAGTAAAAAAATTCAAAAAATTAAAAAATATCATTCTTGCTTTATTTATAGCCAAAACGGACCAGGATAGGATGAAAAAACAATAAAAAATTTTTCGAATCGAGTACAGTTTCTACCTTATCTATGCTAAAGCATTTTCAAAAAAATTCAAAAAAAATTATTAATACAATTCAAAAAAATTAAAAATATTTTTTTGCCCAAATTTCAAGCCAAACTGAGCCAGGACAAGAAGAAAACGAGATGAAAAGAAATTTCGTTACGGGTACCGTTTCTCTCGACCCAAGTTATAGCGTTCCTAAAAAAATATTAAAATAATTAAAAAACATCATCCTTGCTTTATTTATGGCCAAAACGAACCTGGATAGGCCGAAAAAGCGACAAATTTTTTTTCGAACCGAGTACAGTTTCTACCTTACCTTTGTTAGAGCATTCTCAAAAAAATTCAAAAAAAAAATTAAAATAATTCAAATGGATTAAACGAGATAAAAAGAAATTTCTCTCCTGATAACATTTCTCCCAAAAAAAGTTACAAAGTTCCCAAAAAAATAGTAAAAAAATTAGAAAACATCATTCTCGCTTTTATTTCTGACCAAACTGGACCGGAATAGCCTAAAAAGGTGATAAAATTTTTTTCGTACCAATTACAATTTCAACCTTAACCGTGCTAGACCATTCAAAAAAAAAATTCAAAAAAATATTAAAATAATTCAAAAAAATTAAAAATATCGTTCTGCCCAAATTTCAAACCAAATTAGGTCAGGACAAGTACAAAACGAGATAAAAAGAAATTTTGTTCCGGGTACCGTTTCCCTCGACTGAAGTTAGAGTGTTCCCAAAAAAATAGTAAAAAAATTAAAAAAAACATCATTCTCGTTTTATTTATGGCCAACACGGACCAGGATAGAACAAAAAAGCGATAAAATTTTTTTGAACCGAGTATAGTTTCTACCTTACCCCTGCTATAGCATTCAAAAAAAAAATCGAAAAAAGTATTAAAATAATTCAAGAAAATTAAAAATATCGTTATGCCCAAATTTCAAGTCAAACCAGGCCAGGACAAGTAGAAAACGAAATAAAAAGAAGTTTCTTTCCGGTTACCGTTTCTCCCGACCTAAGTTACAGCGTTCTCAAAAAAATAGTAAAAAAATTAAAAAAACATCATTCTCTCTTTATTCATGGCCAAAACGGACCAGGATAGACCAAAAAAGCAATAAATTTATTTTTAAACCGAGTATAGTTTCTACCTTAACCTTGCTAGAGCATTCTCAATAAAATTCAAAAAAATTAAAAATATCGTTCTGCCTAAACTTTAAGCCAAACTGGGCCAGGACAAGTAGAAAACGAGATAAAAAAAAATTTCGTTACGGGTACCGTTTCTCCCGACCCAAGTTACAATGTTCCCAAAAAAATTGTAAAAAAATTCAAAAAATTAAAAAACATCATTCTCACTTTATTTATAGCCAAAACGGACTAGGATAGGATGAAAAAGCGATAAAAAATTTTTAGAACCGAGTACAGTATCTACCTTACCCTTGCTAGAGCATTCTCAAAAAATATTCAAAAAAATTAAAAATATCGTTTTGCTTAAATGTCAAACCAAACTGGGCTAAGACAAGTAGAAAACGAGACAAAAAGAAATTTCATCCTGGGCACCGTTTGTCCCGACCCAAGTTACAGCGTTTCAAAAAAATAGTAAAAAAATTCAAAAAATTAAAAAACATCATTCTCGCTTTATTTCTAACCATACTGAACTGGGATAGCGTGAGAATGCAATAAAAAAAATTTCTTACCGAGTACAGTTTCTACCTTTTCCGTGCTAGAGCAATCTCAAAATAAAATTAAATAAAAAATAAAAAAAGTTAAAAAAATCGTTTATCCCAAATTTCCTGCCAAATCGGCCCAAGAAAAGATGAAAAGGAGATAAAAAGAAATTTCGTTCCGGATATTGTTTCACACAACCCAAGTTACAGCAATCCCAAAAAAATAGTAAAAAAATTCAAAAAAATAAAAAAACAACATTCTCGTTTTATTTCTAGCCAAAATGGACCAGGATAGGCCAAAAAAGTGACAAAATTTTTTCGAACCGAGTACAGTTTCTACCTTACCCTTGTTAGAGTATTCTCAAAAAAAATTCCAAAAAAATACTAAAATAATTCGAAAAGATTAAAAATATCGTTCTGCTCAAATTTCAAGCCAAATTGAGCTAGGACAAGTAGAAAACGAGATAAAAAGAAATTTCTCTCCTGGTACCGTTTCACCCAACCCAAGTCACAGCTTTCCCAAAAAATAGTAAAAAAATTCAAAAAATTAGAAAATATCATTCTTGCTCTATTTCTGACCAAACCGGACTGGAATAGCCCAAAAATAATTCAACAAAATTAAAAATGTCATTCTGCCCAAATTTCAAGCCAAAGCGGGCTAGGAATAGTAAAAACGAGATAAAAAGAAATTTCGTTCTGGGTACCATTTCTTCTGACCCAAGTTACAGCAATCCTAAAAAAATAGTAAAAAAATTCAAAAAAGTAAAAAAAACATTATTCTCGCTTTATTTCTGGCCAAAACGGACCAGGATAGGCTAAAAAGTGACAAAAATTTTTTCAAATCAAGTACGATTTCTATTTTACCCTTGTCAGAGCATTCTAAAAAAAATTCAAAAATAATATTAAAATAATTCGAAAAGATTAAAAATATCATTCTGCTCAAATTTCAAGCCAAATCAAGCCAGGACAAGTGGAAAACGAGATAAAAAGAAATTTCTCTCCTAGTACCGTTTCTCCCGACCCAAGTTACAGCTTTCCCAAAAAAATAGTAAAAAAATTAAAAAACATCATTCTCGCTTTATTTCTAACCAAACCGGACCGGAATAGCTTGAAAAAGCGATAAAAAATTTTTGTTACCGAGTACAGTTTCTACCTTAACCTTGCTAGAGCATTCCAAAAAAAATTCAAAAAAAATATTAAAATAATTCAAAAAAATTGAAAATATCGTTTTGCCCAAATTTCAAGCCAAACCGGGCCAGGACAAGTAGAAAATGTGATAAAAAGAAATTTCATTCCGGGTACCGTTTCTCACGACCCAAGTTACAGCGTTCCCAAAAAAATAGTAAAAAAATTCAAAAAGTTCAAAAACATCATTCTCGCTTTATTTCTGACCAAATCGGACCGGGATATCCTGAGAAAGCAATAAAAAAAATTTTGTACCGAGTACAGTTTCTACCTTTCCCATGCCAGAGCATTCTCAAAAAAATTCAAAAAAAATATTAAAATTGATAGTGCCAGAAAACGTACTCCAAATTCGCCCATAAGGGTCGTCCTGATCAAGAGTAGTGAGCTGAATGAAAAGCTCGTCCTGGGCAAGCTCGTCCGTCCATAAAACACATAGAACAAGTGATACATGTACCAAACTCTATACAACTTTAGGATGGATACCACACCCGCACTCCGGAGTGGAAGTGAAAGATCGAAGTTCATTACTACGAACCGTTGCCAACAACGGTTAGAGAAAACAAGGCCAAACAATACAACTTCTATGGCAGTTATAGGAGTTGCTTCCAAATTTTCCGGATTCCTCAACAGCAGGAGAAGTTACTATAATGAAATAACTGTTTCATATGCGCTATATAAGCATTCCTCTACGAGAAAGTAAGGTATTCGGACATTTCCATTACACTTGGAATCACAAAAATACTAACTTAGCCATCGGAGGATTTTTGGCCGGCCTCCATTGGTCTCCTCTGATTTTTCTTGTTTGCTTTTTCAGAATTCATCAACAACCTTAAGATCATTAACGCCCAAGATTTTCAGCCCACTGATATCCGAGGATCCATTAGTTGGCGCCGTCTGTGGGGAACGAATTTTTTGCACTTAAACTTCATCTTTGAGTTCTGCAATTTCTTTCTCCGACAAAGGGCTGGAATGGTTCGGACAAGATCAAGGGCTACTAGTCCAAGCCCTCAAGAGAGTAGGGACGCCTCCAGCAACCCCTATCGTGACCATCAATCGGCACCTCCAATGCAAACCATCTTTTGTCCAGCATGTGCAATCCATGGCTGCCACCATGGCGAAGTTAACCCATTAGAACCAGGAATTGACCAGGGAACTTAATTTAAGGAGGCAGCGCCATGAAGGGAATACCGAAGAACAAGCCCAGAGTCAAGAAGATAGAAGAAATGTTGAACCCGAAAGCCAGTTAAGGGGTACCACTTCCCGAAGGGTGCCACATTTGGAGAGGGAGATGAACCAAATAAGGAAGGCCATGAATGAAATAAGGGAGAATATGAGGAGGACAAACCCCTCATATGATGGGACGCGTGACCCTTTTGACCATATTGCCACCTTCAAGACTACCACGTACCTTTAAGGGGTTCTAAATGAGATAATGTGTAAAGCCTTCCCTACCACTCTCAAAAGGCCCGCGCGAGTATGGTTCAGTAAGTTACCCCCAAACTCGGTAAGTCCCTTTGAAAAGTTGAGCAAGTTATTTGTTAATAACTTCATTGGAGGACAAAGGCATAAACGTTCCTCGTCTAGCCTGTTAATCATAGAATAAGTAGAAAATGAGACCTTGCGGTCCTTTATTACTCGTTTCAATAAAGAAGCCTTGACGGTGGACGAGATGGATAACAAGCTATTGTTAGTGGCCTTCCACAATAGGGTTAATTTTGACCTGTTTATCCACAAGCTTTATGAACAAGAGCCTCAGACTATGGCTGAACTCGTCTATTCAGCCCAAAACTTCATGAATGCAGAAGACGCAATTATAACCAAGAAGAGGAAAAGAATGGAAGCAAATGCTCAGCGCCACCCCGAACAAGGCCCTCGTCAAAAAAAGGGACGAACAGAAGATAAGAAAGGCCGAGATAATAAGAAGGCAGGTCCTTCAACGCGAAATCAACTATACACGCCGTTGAACATGCCGCTCGGGCAAGTCCTTATGCAAATCAAGGACGATCCTTCCTTGAAGTGGCCGGAGAAAATGATGGGAAATCCCAACAAGAGCAACAGGAACAAGTATTATCGCTTACATAGAGACCATGGGCATGACACAGATGAATATTTCGATTTAAAACAGCAAATTGAGAATCTCATCAGACAAGGGAAGTTGAGAAACTTCCTTGGACGAGATCACAAAGAAGAGAAGTTGAAAGGGAAAGTAGAAGAGTCATTGCGACCTCCACTTGGAGAAATAAGAGTTATTATAAGAGGTGGTTCAACAGGTCAGTCGTCTAAATCAAGAAAGACATATCTGAAGGAAGTGCAGAATGTTCAACTCTCTGGACGATCTCCCAAGACGAGAAACATAGACGAGCAGGCGATCACTTTCATAGACGAAGATGCGGAGAGAGTTCACCACCCCCATGACGATGCTATTGTCATCACCTTACTTATTACTGATTACACAACCAGAAGAGTGCTGATAGACAATGGAAGCTCGACAGACATTCTGTATTATCCAGCTTCTCAGCAAAGGAGGATTGGACGAGACCAGCTTCGTCCAGTACACCCGCCTCTAGTAGGTTTCGGAGGAATGAAGGTACAGCCTGTAGGTAATGTTACGTTGCTAGTGGTGGTGGGAGCATATCCACAACAAGTAACCAAATATATGAATTTCCTTGTGGTAGATTGCTCATCCTCTTACAATGCCATAATTGGAAGGTCGACATTAAATAGTTGGAAGGCAGTTACATCTACGTATCACCTGTCAGTCAAGTTCCCAACGGAGTATAGGGTAGGACAAGTGCAAGTAGACCAACTGGCAGCAAGAGAGTGCTACTTGGCCATGATTGCCATGGATAAGTAAGTGCAGACGATGAGCATTGAGGAAAAGAGAATTATGGCAGAACCTATAGAAGCATTAGAAGAAATTCCTTTGGACGATGACAATTCTGAAAGGTACACTCAGGTTGGCGTAGATTTGGAAAAGAAGTCAAAGAGGAATCTCGTCTGTTTCTTGAAGAATAATGTTGATGTATTTGCTTAGAATCACGAGGATATGCCGGGTATAGACCCTAGCCTCATTACCTACCGTTGGAATGTATGTCCCTCCTCTAAACCCGTACGACAGAAGAAAAGAGTATTCGCCCCCAAGAGAGACATTGCCATCAAGGACAAGGTCTAAAAGCTGATCACGGCGAAGTTTATTCGAGAGGTTTACTATTCGAATTGGTTGGCCAATGTAGTAATGGTTAAGAAGGCCAATGGCAAGTATAGGATGTGCGTAGATTTCACCGATCTGAATAAGGCTTGCCCCAAAGTTAGCTATCCGTTGCCACATATCGACCAATTTGTGGACTCTACAGCAGGGCATAAGTTACTCAGTTTTATGGATGCCTTCTCCGAATACAACCAAATAAGGATGGACGAGGCAAACCAGGAGAAGACGTCCTTTGTTACCAGTCAAGGTTTATTCTGTTATAAGGTGATGCCCTTCGGTTTGAAGAACGCAGGGGCAATATATCAGAGGTTGGTTAACCATATGTTTCGTCTGCAGATTGGGCAAAATGTGGAAGTATATATCGATGATATGCTAGTGAAAAGCCTGGACAAGAAGAAGCATCTGGACGACCTACAAGAGACTTTTGATACGCTTAGGCAGTACTATTAGGATTAGTGCCCTTAAATCCTATTGAATGATGCTATGTATGATATTAAGTGACATTGTGTTAGATATTATGTATGACTTAATATTATGTTTAATAAATTTGTTTTATTATTATCTGAAATAATAGTAACATGAATATTCGGACATTATCATATAGTCCATGAGATGCATAGTATGTGATTTATGTGAAGAGTCACAGAAGATATAAATCACAAGTTCTTTGTAAACTCAGAATTATAGTTCGTAGTCGGTGATGAAATTGGGCATTTCATTTGCGAAAACTATAACATATCAACTACGATGATTTGTCTTGATCATGGAAGTGAAAACTTCTAGTTGATGTGTTAATATGTTTTAAGAGTTAAGACATATTGAACTGGACCGCTGTGAGATTTATTATTTGCCTAAGGATTGTCAAAAGAATAATAAATCTCACGACTTACATTTGCATGAACTCTTAATCCTGAGAGAATAATGGACCTGATCATAAGGTGTAGGTTGCTTTGATATATCAGGAGTGAGATCTATAGTAATGGTCAAAACCTCAGTATGTTGGGCAGCCACATTAAGTGTTGATGGAACATGTATTCTCAAGATGGAATTCATAATCTCTTAACGGAGATATAAAATATTCCCTTGAGATAAGTTTAATGGATTTGTTATTCAGGGAGTTAGGCCTAACCACTTTAGTAAGTAGTTACTAAAGTATATATTTATGGAATTGGATTTCATAAATATATAGTGAATAACATTAAAGGATTAAACCGGGGACTCAAGGATCAAGATGTAGTAATTTACAAAGTGGCAGTCTACATTACTAACTTTATATTACTACGAATATTTTATGAAGGGGTTGCATGTATAATAAAGTCTTGGGATATAATATATATAGATAAGACCTAGAGTGCAACTATATTTATATAGTGGTATTAAATATAGTTAATGGTAACTTTGGACTTGTCAAGAGTTGACAGAAAAGCCCAAGGCCCATTGGAGCTAGTGTCTTATTGGTCCCTTTTGGTCCCACTCCAAGCCACACACTTAAGCCCAATTGGTAAGGCCCAAAAGGCCAGTCCAATTAGATATATTGGTTAGATACAAAGGGAAAAACGTACAGAAAAATATTGGTAAGAAAAACATCATTGTAGTGGTGTGGAAGTGAGTTTTTGGTACTCATTAGTCATCCCTTTGTTACCAATTTGAGAGACCACACATCTTGGGCGACTAGTGGAATTAGAGTGAAGATTAAAAGTATTCCCGAGTGCTTCAATCTTTGTTTTGAAATTCACCGCTTCAAGGTACGATCTCTTGTTCTCAAAATTCTGAAATTTACTTAGTACGTGTTATCAATATCGAATATAGTAGATCCGTTCAAAACTTATTTTCTGCTGCACTTATCTTTAATTCCATCAAATGGTATCAGAGCGGTCTTCAATTTCGTATTGTTTAACATGTTTGTGAGTTTTAGAATTGGAGATGATAGTTTCATATTGTTAGAAGATTAAGGTTTTAATTTTCTGCATGTTGTTGAAACTATGATTTGATGAAAACTGAAATTGGTGTTTTGATGTTGTTTAATTTTAAATTTAAGTATGTTAAATTCAATCTTAAGGCTATAACATCAATAGAATTCAGTTTTGACATTGATCTCTATCTATCATATTCGTTTTCAAGATGTTTGTTCATGAAAACCCATAGAAAACTGCCTTAGAAAATTTCTGGAAATTTGAGTTTCGCGATTTTCGATCGATTGAAAATCACTTTCGATCGATCGAATGAGACAGTGATTAGACTCTTTAGAACGATAGATTTTCGATTGCTAGTCGATCGATCGAATCTGTTTTTCGATCGATCGAGAGGCAATCGAGCATCAATCGAAAGAGTCAGATGATCAAGCTCGAATTTCTTAATTTTTTCGATCGATCGAGGGGCACTTTCGATCGATCGAAAGAAAAAAAATTAGAAATTTTTCTAAGTGTTTTCACATGTTAAAAGAGTAAGACAATGTATAATTAAATTATGCATGTTTTAAAACTAAAAACCTTTCTTTTAAAACATCTAGTGGGAGAGAGATACAAGGGTTGTATCTCACGGCCTCCATTGTTAGTTTAAAGTAGTGTGATTAAGCACCTCGCCTTGGCGTATATGCCTTGCTCCCTTCGAAGGGTGTTTGATTCATGGTACTACAGGTTAAACTTCTTAGGGATAGATGAAATGTGTTTTTACACTGAGAACGACCACACATCCGTGGAGTTACTTGGTTATTCACATTGATTCTAGGAAATGGTGTACACTAGACTAAGTGTAATGTTAACCTCCCTTCGGAGCTATGTCATTATTACTTAGAGGCTAAAGGGAAAACGACAAATTATTTTTGTTTGGTAAGAATTACCATGATAGCATTAATAATGAGAATGTTTCTCACCTAATCATAGTGATTGGTATGACCTCGCTTCCGAGGAATATTAATTGCAGGATTGGGTTGTCGTTGCATATATTATATTATGGTTTTATTAAGGTTCCATACTATATGTTTATATGCTAAATTGATAATGTTCAGTTTATTCATTATATTCATGTTTATTGTTTTCAGATTTGAACATGGCATCTTTTAGCCCACTTGTAGCTATTCTTAATCAAAACAAACTGACTGGATCCAACTATGTTGACTGGAAAAGAAACTTGGACATAGTTCTCACTGCTGAAGAGCATAAGTATGTTCTTACTAAACCATGTCCTAGCTTTCCTTCATTAGATGCTCCTCTTGAGGAAAAACAACGATATGATCGTTGGCAGAAATCTAATGGAATGGCCAAGTGCTACATCCTAGCATCTATCTCAAATGTTCTACAGCATCAAATGCAGGATGTAGAACTAGCTTCAGACATCATGCTAAGTCTGAAGGAGATGTTTGGTGAGCAAGGCCGTTCTGCAAGGCAAAAGACCATGAGGCAAATTTATAATACCAGAATGGCTGAAGGAAGTTCAGTGAGAGAGCATTGTCTTACAATGATCTCTAATCTGAACACATTGAAAGTTTTAGGTGTCGATATAGATGGAGAATCCCAAGTGGATATGATACTCTAGTCGCTACCAGAATCATTCAAGGAATTCAAACTGAATTATAATATGAACAAAAAGATTTATACCTTGTCTGAATTAATGAATGAATTGGTAGCGGCAGAAGGCATTCTTGGTACTTCCAATGTTGAAGCCAATGTTGGTGAAGCTTCTACTTCTCAACCTAAGTCGAAAGGCAAGGATAAGAAGAAGAAGAAGAAGGACTTCACCAAACAAGAGGGTAAACAAATTGCCTTAGGGGTTGCTGATAAAGGAAAGAAGATCAAAGGAAAATGTTTCCATTGTGGTGAGAAAGGACATTGGAAGAGGAATTGTCCAGTATTCAAGGCTGCCAAGAATAAAGGTATGAATGATACATTCCTTCTTGAAATATGTTTGGTACAGAATCCCACGGATTCCTGGTGTGTGGATTCAGGCTGTACTAATCATATTTGCAATTCTTTGCAGGGGTTTCAGGAGACCAGAAAGCTTAAAGAAGGGGAGTTGTTTCTTACTTTGACTGATGGGAGCAGGATTCCAGTTGTAGCTGTTGGTGTTTATAATTTGTGTTTTCAATCTAGAGTTCTAATATTAGAAGACTGTTTGTATGTACCTAATGTACGTAGGAATTTAATTTCTGCTACTTACTTAGGTAAACAAGGATATTGTGTTATCCTGAAAGACAATGTTGTAATAAAGAAGGATAAAGTGTTTATCTGTTATGGCAATATTGTGGATGGTCTTTATATTTTAACTCCTGATAAGCATGAATTATATAATTCTGAATTAGATACTAACTCTCATGTAAAATCATTAAAAAGAAAGTTTCCTTCTACTAATGATGCATATCTTTGGCACTTGCGTTTGGGTCATATTAATTCAAACAGAATTCAAAGACTAATCAAAGATGGACTTTTAGGGCCCATGGACTTTGATGAATTTCCAGTTTGTGAATCTTGTTTGGAAGGTAAAATGACCAAACGACCTTTTAATGCAAAAGGTAGAAGAGCCCAAGATTTGCTAGAGTTAGTGCATTCTGATGTTTGTGGTCCTATGTCAATCCAGGCAAGAGGTGGTCATGAGTATTTCATTACTTTCACTGATGATTACTCAAGATATGGTTATGTGTACCTAATGAGACGGAAGTCTGAAGCCTTTGAAAAGTTCAAAGAGTTTAGGGCTGAAGTTGAGAATCAATTAGGTAAACACATAAAAGCCATTCGATCTGATCGAGGTGGTGAATACCTCTTTGGGGATTTCAAGGATTACTTAGCTAAGAATGGGATTGTATCCCAATTGACTGCACCTGGAACTCCACAACAGAATGGTGTAGCAGAAAGAAGGAATAGGACTCTTTTAGAAATGGTTAGGTCCATGATGAGTTATTCAACTCTACCTATTTCTTTTTGGGGTTATGCCTTAGACACAGCAATACATCTTTTGAATTTAGTTCCATCAAAATCTGTTCCCAAAACACCCATGGAACTGTGGAGTGGGCGTAAGCCTAGCATGAAATATCTCCACATTTGGGATTGTCCTGCACATGTGTTAAAAGGGAAGCCTGATAAGTTGGAACCAAAATCAGAAGTGTGTTTGCTTGTAGGTTATCCAAAAGAAACTAGGGGTTATTTATTCTATAGTCATAAAGATAACAAAGTTTTTGTTAGTACAAATGCTAAATTCTTAGAAAATGACTATATGAATAATTTTACTCCTAGAAGTAGAGTTGTGTTGGCTGAAATGAATGAACCTGTAAATGAACAACCTATAGATGAAACTAGGGATGATGTGGCTGTATTAGATACACCACAAGATACTACTAATGAGATGTCTAGTACACAGGTGCCTCGTCGTAGTGGGAGAATTGTTCGGCTTCCTATAAGATTCATAGGTTTGGGAGAAACCTATGAAGCTATCTCAGAAGAGGTTAATTGGATCCCTACACATATGATGAAGCAATGAATGATATAGATGCACATTATTGGATCCAAGCTATGAAATCTGAATTAGATTCCATGTATTCCAATAAAGTTTGGGATCTTGTTGAGGCGCCTAACGGCATTAAACCTGTTGGTTGCAAATGGGTTTACAAGAGAAAGAGAGGGATAGATGGAAAGGTTGAAACCTTTAAAGCAAGGCTAGTGGCGAAAGGGTATACTCAAAAAGAAGGTATTAATTATGATGAAACCTTTTCTCCAGTAGCAATGCTTAAATCTATCAGAATTCTCTTATCTATTGCTGCTCATTTTGATTATGAGATTTGGCAAATGGATGTCAAGACTGCATTTCTTAATGGCAATCTTGAAGAGGAAATCTATATGATGCAACCGGAAGGTTTCATAGCAAAGAACCAAGAGCATTTGGTATGCAAGTTGCAAAGGTCCATTTATGGACTTAAGCAAGCATCTAGGTCATGGAACATCAGATTTGATTAAGCAATCAAGACATTTGGTTTTGAACAAAATCTTGATGAACCATGTGTGTACAAAAGACATCAAGATAAAGTAGTAATGTTCCTAGTACTTTATGTTGATGATATTCTACTCATTGGAAATGATGTAGGGGTAATGTCATCTGTAAAGGTTTGGTTGTCAAGCCAATTTGATATGAAGGACTTGGGTGAGGCTAACTTGATTCTAGGGATCAAGCTTTAGCGAGATCGCAAGAAGAAGATGTTAGGCTTATCACAAGTTAGATACATAGATAAGGTTCTAGAACGGTTTAGCATGCAAAACTCCAAGAAATGATTGCTTCCTTTCAGACATGGAGTTCCTCTGTCTGATGACCAAAGGCCTAAGACTCAAGAGAAAGTAGATATGATGAGACGAGTTCCTTATGCTTCTGCAGTAGGAAGTCTCATGTATGCCATGCTTTGTACTAGACCAGATATCTGCTATTCAGTTGGCATGGTCAGCCGTTATCAATCAAATCCAGGACCAAAACATTGGCAAGCTGTAAAGCATATTCTCAAATATCTACGGAGAACGAGAGATTATATGCTTGTTTACCATTGTGAGGATTTGATTCCCATTGGCTATATAGATTCAAATTTTCAATCGGATCTAGATTTCAGAAAATCCACTTTAGGATGTGTTTTCACCTTGAGAGGTGGAGCCATTAGTTGGCGGAGTATTAAGCAATCATGTATTGCAGACTCCACCATGGAAGCAGAATATGTTGCTGCTTGTGAAGCAGCAAAGGAAGCTGTATGGCTCAAGAAATTCCTTTCTGACCTTGGTGTAATAAGAATGGAGCAAGTTCCAATCACATTGTTTTGTGATAACAGTGGAGCAGTTGCACAATCTAAAGATCCAAGGAATCACAAGAAAGGAAAGCACATTGAGAGTAAGTACCATATCATTCGAGATATTGTTGCTCGTGGAGATGTGGTGGTAGCAAAGATTGAAAGTGCAAACAATTTAGCAGATCCATTTACCAAAGCCTTGCCTCAAAGGACTTTTGAGTCACATTTGGAGGGAATGGGAGTTAGATTAATGCACAATAGTCTTTAGGGCAAGTGGGAGATTGTTAGGATTAGTGCCCTTAAATCTTATTGAATGATGCTATGTATGATATTAAGTGACATTGTGTTAGACATTATGTATGACTTAATATTATGTTTAATAAATTTGTTTTATTATTATCTGAAATAATGGTAACATGAATATTCGGACATTATCATATAGTCCATGAGATGCATAATATGTGATTTATGTGAAGAGTCATAGAAGATATAAATCACAAGTTCTTTGTAAACTCAGAATTATAGTTCGTAGTCGGTGATGAAATTGGGCATTTCATCTGCGAAGACTATAACATATCAACTACGATGATTTGTCTTGATCATGGAAGTGAAGACTTCTAGTTGATGTGTTAATATGTTTTAAGAGTTAAGACATATTGAACTGGACCGCTGTGAGATTTATTATTTGCCTAAGGACTGTTAAAAGAATAATAAATCTCACGACTTACATTTGCATGAACTCTTAATCCTGAGAGAATAATGGACCTGATCATAAGGTGTAGGTTGCTTTGATATATCAGGAGTGAGATCTATAGTAATGGTCAAAACCTCAGTATGTTGGGCAGCCACATTAAGTGTTGATGGAACATGTATTCTCAAGATGGAATTCATAATCTCTTAACGGAGATATAAAATATTCCCATGAGATAAGTTTAATGGGTTTGTTATTCAGGGAGTTAGGCCTAACCACTTTAGTAAGTAGTTACTAAAGTATATATTTATGGAATTGGATTTCATAAATATATAATGAATAACATTAAAGGATTAAACCGGGGACTCAAGGATCAAGATGTAGTAATTTACAAAGTGGCAGTCTACATTATTAACTTTGTATTACTACGAATATTTTATGAAGGGGTTGCATGTATAATAAAGTCTTGGGATATAATATATATAGATAAGACTTAGAGTGCAACTATATTTATATAGTGGTATTAAATATAGTTAATGGTAACTTTGGACTTGTCAAGAGTTGACAGAAAAACCCAAAGCCCATTGGAGCTAGTGTCTTATTGGTCCATTTTGGTCCCACTCCAAACCACACACTTAAGCCCAATTGGTAAGGCCCAAAAGGCCAGTCCAATTAGATATATTGGTTAGATACAAAAGGAAAAACGTACAGAAAAATATTGGTAAGAAAAACATCATTGTAGTGGTGTGGAAGTGAGTTTTTGGTACTCACTAGTCATCCCTTTGTTACCAATTTGAGAGACCACATATCTTGGGCGACTAGTGGAATTAGAGTGAAGATTAAAAGTATTTCCGAGTGCTTCAATTTTTGTTTTGAAATTCGCCGCTTCAAGGTACGATCTCTTGTTCTCAAAATTCTGAAATTTACTTAGTACGTGTTATCAATATCGAATGTAGTAGATCCGTTCAAAACTTATTTTCCGCTGCACTTATCTTTAATTCCATCAAGTACAACATGAAGTTAAACCCCATCAATGTGCTTTCAGATTATCATCAAGAAAGTTCCTTGGATTTATGGTTTCACATAGGGGGATTAAAGCAAATCCTAATAAGATCCAGGCAATACTGAATATGAAGCCTTCGCAGAACATTAAAGAGGTCCAGTCCCTTACCGGACGAGTTGCAGCCCTCAACAGGTTTATGTCTAAAGCCACTAATAAATGTTTACCATTTTTCAAGGTTCTTAAGAAAGCGTTTGAGTGGACGCATGAATGCCAAAAAGCCTTGCAAGATTTGAAGACGTACCTCGTTACTGCACCCTTACTAAGTCCGTCCGTGATGGGAGAGGAGTTATATTTGTACTTAGCTGTGACCCCACATGCCGTCAGTTCAGCATTGATAAGGGAGGAAGGGAGGGTACAAAAGCCCGTGTACTATACAAGCAAAGCAATGAGGGGAGCGAAAGGACGATATCCACTAATAGAAAAGTTAGCTTTCGCACTAATTACGGCCTCCAGGAAGCTAAGGCACTACTTCCAAGCTCATGTAATCAATGTCATGATGGACTATCCGATCAAGAAGGCTATGAACAAGTTGGAAGCCGCAGGACGACTGATCCAATGGATTGTTGAACTCTGTGAGTTTGATGTCAGGTACCAACCAAGGAAGGCAATAAAGGCTCAAGCCCTGGCAGATTTCATATTGGAATTCACACCAGGCTATGATGACTTAGAAGGGATAGAGGACAGTAGGAAGTGGGTCGTCAACGTGAATGGCTCATCTACACAACATGCAGGAGGAATAAGAGTCGTTCTACAATCCTTGGAAGGAGATAAATTGAAGTATAAGATCCGTCTGTAATATCAAGCAACCAATAATGAAGTTGAATACGAAGCCCTTCTTAAAGGACTGGAATTGGCCAAATCAGTAGAAGCAAAATCAATACTCATTCGAGGGGATTCTCATTTAGTCATGGGCCAAATAAATGGGACATGCGAGGCCAAAGAAGAACGAATGAAAAAGTACCTCAAAAAGGTATTGCGGCTTACGAAGAAATTCAAAGAAACTAACTTCATTCAAATCCCGAAGGAAGAGAACATGGAAGCGAATGCCTTAGCGAAGGAAGCTTCCGCAAATGAAGCCATGAACGAGTTTGATGAAGTTCAGTATGCCCCAAGTATAGATCTTCCAGAAGTGCAGCAGATAGAGAATGAAGGAAACTGGATGACCCCAATAATATCATATTTAAAAGACGGGAAGCTCCCGGAAGGGAAGGACGAGGCCAGAAAGCTCAAAGTTAGGGCAGCCAGGTATGTCCTTTTGAACAAAGTACTATACAAGAAAGGTTTTTCTCAACCTTATCTCAGGTGTCTGGCTCCGGACGCGGCAAACTATATGTTGAGGGAGGTTTATGAAAGAGCCTGTGGAAACCATTCAGGAGCCAAGTCACTCATCCACAAGGTCATCCGTGTAGGGTACTATTGGCCAACCATCCAAGCAGACGCAAAGGCTTATGTCAGGGTTTGTGATCAATGTCAGTGATTTAGTAATGTCCCCAGACAGCCGTCAGAGTATCTCACCCCTATGATGGTCCCGTGGCCATTTGCTCAATGGGGCCTAGATATCTTGGGTCCTTTTCTACTTGGAACCAGACAGATGAAATTCTTGGTGGTAGGGATAGATTATTTCACTAAATGGGTGGAAGCAGAACCCTTAGCAAGTATCACGCTACAGAATGTAAAGAACTTCGTCTGAAAGAACATCGTGTACAGGTTTGGGATACCCAGAGTATTAGTGTCCGACAACAGATGACAATTTGACAATGCACTTTTTAAAGACTTCTGTGAATTTTTGGAATTCAAAATCATTATTCCTCACCCGCCCATCCCCAAGCAAACGGTCAAGTTGAAGTTGCAAACCGATCCTTGTTGAAAATCATCAAGACTCGGCTTGAGGGGGCAAAGGGAGTATGGCCGTATAAGCTACCAGGAGTTTTGTGGGCATACAGGATGACGGTGAAAACCCCTACAGGGGAAACTCCTTTTAAGCTAGCCTATGGAAGCGAGGCAATTATACCTGCAAAAGTGCACATGGCCAACCACAAGGTGACGATGTATCAAGAAAAGGATAACGAGGAGCAACTCCGTTTGAACCTCGATCTGATGGACAAGGTAAGAACGGACGCAAAACAAAGGATGGCAACGTACAAGAACCTCATGACTAGGCAATATGATGCAATGGTGAAACCGAGGCGATTCAACATAGGAGACCTCGTCTTGAAAAGAGTTTCTCTGGCGACCAAGAACCCAGTTCATGGAAAATTGGGACCTAATTGGGAAGGACCTTACAGAGTTATCAACTATAAGAGACAAAGATCCTACTACTCCAAGGCCCTAGACGGGAGCAAATTGAAACATCCTTGGAATGTTGAACACTTGAGGAGACCAGTAGAGTGCCAACCTGGATGAGCGTTATCTTGGGTGAGCCTGCTTATCTATATAAGGAGCTTGTTATCTACGTGTCTTTAGTATTATTTCATAGTATTATGGTGTGGTTATGGAGGAAATTATGGATTTGCCCTTAGAAGGCACTAGCTCATAAGCATGTGCCTCATCTGTGAACAATATTTATGCTATGTACATAATGTTGTGTGAATTCTTGATCTCCATACTACTTTTGTTCAAATCAACCCAAAAGAAGGCCAAAAAGCCCAAGACGAGAAACTCTGGACATGGAGATGTAACATCAATAAGCTTTCCTAAGGGCAAAGCAAAGCAAAGCAAAGGTGTGCTCGTCCAAGTAAAGGATGAGATAAAACCTTAGCTTCCCTAAGTAAAACACCAAATTCAGAGGATGTTCGTCCATATAACAGACGAGGTAAAGTATAATGCATGTCCAGTCCAAGGACAAGGAAATGCATAAGCAAGTGTAAAAATTATTGATTAAGACGCCTACTAAAACAATCCAATTTATGGACGAGTGAAAAGTTGCGTCTTATCTTCATTAAAGGTGAAAACCAGCTAAGTTTAAGGACGAGTAATGCTGATAATCACCATTTCACAAAGACGAGTTATACTTGCAAAATTCAAAGTATGACAAGAAAATGTATACGTATATACAACAAGAAGGAATTACTTCTATGGACAAGTAAAAATTCGAAACAGTATCACTTGTATAAGGGTAAACAACCAACGTCCAAACACCCTAACAAAAATAACTGTTTAATAGCTCGTCCTAAAACCATGGACGAGCTTAATGTACTTGAGTTACATTAAAAAAATAAATAAATAAAAAATACAAGAAACTTCATTGCTTAGATCTCGTCCCTAGGAAGAAGAGGCATTATCATTAGGACCATCTTGAGGTGGAAGGGTGCTAGCATCGTCTTCAATGTTAACGTCCTCTGAGTTCAACTGGATGATGGAACTTGTAGCAACACCAAGGTTGAGCTTTGTAGAGCTGAAGTCAAGATTAGGGAAGCTCTCAATGGCGTCTAGCCTAAAGTCCTTAAACCTAGCTTCATAGTTCCTGTCCAGCAGATCAGTGAATTGCTTGGACACTCAAAACTCTGCAACTGCGTCTCCCTTGGCCTTTTCAAGAAGGGCACTCAGCTCGTCGTTCCTCCTCTAGAGGTGGTCAAGACGAGTGTCCTTCTTGAGGACGTCAGTCTTTAGCTCTTCATTAAGGTTCCGTAGCTCCTTTGCCTCTTCTTTAGCCTTAGCAGCCACCTCAGCCCACTTCTTGCTTTCGTCCTTCACCTCCTTGATCCTCTTCTCTAGTAGGATCCTTGTCTTGTCTAGATCAATTGCCTGCCTGGGCGTAGTAATGAACTTGGCCATTGCCTACAAGGATCAAAAATTTTATTAGAATGAAACGAATACATATGTCTACATCATTGACAAAGATGAGGTATATATATATATATAAAAGAAAAAATTTTAACTTACCTTGAAGAGATCATGAACACCAGAGTGCTCGAAATCCTTCAAGGACATGTTATAGCAGGCTGCCACGTCCGCATTTGTCACCAACGTTAAGAACCTCTCCCAAGCCAGGTCCTCGTTCCCAAGAAGGTGCTGAGGAACTTCTTTAGAAGGTTAAGATGAGGTGGGTGTGTGGACTATGACGGGATCTTCTTGGATGAAGTGTTAGGCTCCGAGTCAAGTATCTACATTGGGGGCTTTTGTTTAGGGACGAAAGGATGAGTGAATCGAACGTCTTGGGGCTTGGACGACTTGTGTTTTTTCTCCCTACCATGCCTACTTGGGAGATCACCCAAGTCAACCCTTGATGATATATTTTTTCATTTTTTCGCCCGCTAATGGATGAGGCTGGGATTGCACCCCCTGCTTGACTACGTCGTCCATCACCTCCTTGCCTTTGTTTTCTTTCATCATCGCCATTCCTAAAAGGAAGGACATCAATTACAAAAAATAATAATAATAAACAGAGATAAATAAAAGGGAGGAGGGAAAGAGAACTTACGTCTACAGATGGTGATCTCGTCTGCAAGAGCTTCAACAGAAGGCTCTGGGCCTAAACCCCAGGTGGCAAGACGTTGAAGACTTACCAAATAATGAAACGTCCTGTCGGTGTGTAGACGAGCTTTTTGAACACGTTCAATATGAAATCTACTCAAGTGACACCTATTAAAAAAGAGAAAATAGACGAAGGATCAAGAATTAGAATTTTTTAAACAACTACAAATAAGAATAAAGACAATAAATGACAAAGTTAGGACGAGCATACCTTTAGGACGAAAGTTCCCTAACTTCCTTGTGTAGGGAGGAAATGGGTTCTTATCAACCTCAATAGGGCGTCCAGCCCAGAAACCTAAGACGAAGAAGAACTCCGTCTTCCAGTTCCTATCTGAGGTGACTAAAGACTTGATTAATCTATAATCTCTCCCTTTGGCTGTAAATTGATAGAAGCCAAGGGATTGGTTAATCTCGGAAGGCTTATAACAGTAAAGGAACTCATCCACGGTGAGAGGACAGTCCCCTTCAAACACCTCCCTCCACAAAACTTGCATGGAGATGACTAATCTCCATGCGTTGGGATTAAGCTGACAAACTCCTAAACCTAGCCTAGTCAACAATTCCCTGGCAAAAGTGTTTAAAGGTAACCTAAGCCCCCCTAGAAGATTAGCCTTATAAATACCTATCCCAAAACGAGGCTGACAACAGCATTCTTCGCGGACGGCTAACTTAGGGTTAAGCTTGTCTGGAACTTGGTACCATTTCTTGAGTAAATCTAACTTCCTATCGTCCATCTTTGAAACTACTCTTATGGCACAACTATAAACTACTTCAACCTCGTCTTGATCAACAGACAAGGGAGCACTCGTGCCAGCCTTAGAGCCAGACTTAGATCTCGTCCTGAGCCCCTTCTGAATAACCTCCAAAGGAAGCCCAAGGACGCCAGACTCATACTCGTCCGTAGTGTTCCCCTCACTACTGTTATCACTATCACTATCACTACTGTTGCTATCACTAGAACCATTAAAACTGCTAGGGTTCATTATACTGGTCTATAGCCTTATCCACACTACCACTAGATAAGGAAAGCACAATCTGAGACATTTTTAAGAAAGCTTTAAGAACTAAGGACGAAGATAAAGAAAATACCTAGATCTAAAACGAGGGAAGGCTATAGACGCAGGAAACTTCTAGACAAGGATCTAGGACGAGGACAGACGAGGAAGGAAACTTCAGAAATGAGAAGGGTAACGGAGGAATTCCACTATTTATAGGCAATAAACCCTGGCACTTGAAACGATGCACCAAATCGACGGAGGACGCGTGGCATGCTCCTCAGACAAATCAATCAACGTGATTTTTCACCAGTGAGATCATGACACATGACATACCAATTCACTGACGAAAATATACACGTCCAGAGAAAGATCAAGCCATACATTTCCCTAGACGACCCTTATGGACAAGGGGGCAACTGATTGTGCCAGAAAACGTACTCCAAATTCCTCTATGAGGGTCGTCCTGATCAAGAGTAGTGTGAATGAAAAGCTCATCCTGGGCAAGCTCGTCTGTCCATAAAACACAGAACAAGTGATACATGTACCAAACTCTATACAACTTTGGGATGGATACCACACCCCCACTCTGGAGTGGAAGTGAAAGATCGAAGTTCATTACTACGAACCGTTTCCAACACGGTTAGAGAAAACAAGGCCAAACAATACAACTTCCATGGCAATTATAGGAGTTACTTCCAAATTTTCCAAACTCCTCAACAACAGGAGAAGTTACTAAAATGAAATAACCGTTTCATGTGCGCTATATAAGCATTCCTCTATGAGAAAGTAAGGTATTCAGACATTTCCATTATACTTGGAATAACAAAAATACTAACTTAGCCATCGGAGGATTGTTGGCCGGCCTCCACCGGTCTCCTCTGATTTTTCCTATTTGCTTTTTCAGAATTTATCAACAGCTGTAAGATCATTAACGCCCGAGATTTTCAGCCCACTGATATCCGAGGATCCATTAAAAATGTTGTTCTGCCAAAATTTCAAGTCAAACCGGGCCAGGACAAGTAGAAAATAAGATAAAAAGAAATTTCGTTCCGGGTACGGTGTCTCCCAACCCAAGTTACAACGTTCCTAAAAAAATAGTAAAAAAATTCAAAAAATTAAAAAACATCATAAAGGTTAAATTTAATCAACCATTTTGTTAGCTTTATTCAATGCCAAATTTGCTTGTAATTCAGCATTTAGAAACCCTGTATTTATGTGGGAATCATGTAATGGTAGTGTGTGAGAGAGTGTTAAGAAATACTCAAGATTGTGCAAGGATCCAGAGACTCGCAGCTGGGTCGCAGGTGACTCACGACTGGTAAGCTGCCAACTGTAGTACACGAGAAGATGAACAGTCACGCCAGCCGGAGCACTACAAGACAAAAAGTCTAGCCTAGTCATTCTGTTAGCTCGCGACTCAGTCCAGTCGCGAGGTCAAGCCGCCAGCCAACTCTGTTTTGGAAAAACTGACTCTTCGTATTCCAAACACACACCATTATATATAGAACCTTATACCCACGGAATGTAGAGAGCTTCCAGAGAGAATTTTGAGAGAGAAACCCTAGAGAAAAACAAGATTGATTCATCTACAATCTTCACCTTAAGAAACTCTTCAAATTTCTCTACTCTCACCCTCTCCATTGTTACATTCTTGAGAGGTTCTTAGCCAAATCCTTTTCTCACCATACCCACATCTGTGAGAAGGGATTTTGGTGCTTTAGGAAGCAGTTAGGAAGGGACCAATTCATATTGGTTGATGTTATGAGCTATAGCGGAATCCAGTAAGCTAAAAAAGACAAAAGTTGGGTGTAACCTCGTTGGAGCAAGAAGCTTGGAGGGTTTAGGTACACTGAGTAGATTAGGCTTGGAGGGTCTATTGCTGTTCATGTATCCCAACTTCATTTTCTAGTGGATTATTGACCGCTTGGAGGGCAGCGGAGAGGTTTTACGTCGAGAGTTTCGGTTTCCTCTTCAATAACACATCGCAGTGTTGTCCTTGTGTTTGCATCTCTCTTCCCTTTATCTTTATCATTTATTTTCTGCTGTGAATGTGATTTTAATTGGCTTAGATTATTTATCAATTCTGTTATCAACATATGTTCATTTTCCGCACATATATTGTTTGTCGTTAAGCTTAAATTGATAATTTGTAAATTGGGGTCTAAACGTTCACAGTGTTTTACACACATATTGAACTTTCAACATCATTTTCAGTTTATTTATGGCCAAAACGAACTAGGATAAGCCGAAAAAGCGATAAAATTTTTTTTGCACCGAGTATAGTTTCTACACCCTGCCGAAGCATTCTCAAAAAAATTCGAAAAAAAAATTTAAAATAATTCAAAAAAATTAAAAATATTGTTTTACCTAAATTTCAAGCCAAACTGGGCTAGGACAAGATGAAAACGAGATAAAAAAAAAAAAAATTTCGTTCCGGGTACCGTTTCTCCCAACCCAAGTTACAGCGTTCCCAAAAAAATAGTAAAAAAATTCAAAAAATTCAAAAACATTATTCTCGCTTTATTTATGGCCAAAACGGACCAGCATAGGCCAAAAAAGCGACAAAATTTTTTTTGAACCGAGTACAGTTCCTACCTTACCCTTCTAAGAGCATTCTAAAAAAAAATAAAAAAATATTAAAATAATTCAAAAAAATTAAAAATATCTTTTTTCCCAAATTTCAAGCCAAACCGAGACAGGAGAAGAAGAAAATGAGATAAAAAGAAATTTCTCTCCGAGTACCGTTTCTCCCGACCCAAGTTACAGCGTTCCCAAAAAAATAGTAAAAAAATTCAAAAAAAAAAATCATTCTCACTTTATTTCTTACCAAACCGGACCGGAATAGCCTGAAAAGCGATAAAAAAAATTTCGTACCGAGTACAATTTCTACCTTAACCGTGCTAGAGCATTCTAAAAAAAATTCAAAAAAAATTTAAAATAATTCAAAAAAAATAAAAATATCGTTCTGCCCAAATTTCAAGCCAAACCGGGCCAGGACAAGTAGAAAACGTGGTAAAAAGAAATTTCGTTCCGAGTACCGTTTCCCCTGACCCAAGTTACAGCTTTTCCAAAAAAATAGTAAAAAAATTCCAAAAATTAAAAAACATTATTCTTGCTTTATTTATAGCCAAAACGGAACAGGATAGGATGAAAAAGAGATAAAAAAAAATTTTAGAATCAAATACAGTTTCTACCTTACCCTTGCTAGAGCATTCTAAAAAAATATTCGAAAAATATATTAATATAATTCAAAAATATTAAAAATATTGTTCTGCCCAAATTTCAAGCCAAACTAGGCTAGGACAAGTAGAAAATGAGATAAAAAAAAATTTCGTTCCGGGTACCATTTCTCCTGACCCAAGTCATAGCGTTCCCAAAAAAATAGTTAAAATTTTCAAAAAATTAAAAAATATCATTCTCACTTTATTTCTAACAAAACTGGACCAGGATAGCATGAGAAAGCAATAAAAAAAAAAAAAAAGTTTCCCCCTTTTCCGTGCTAGAGCATTCTCAAAAAAATTCAAAAAAAATATTAAAATAATTCAAAAAAATTAAAAATATCGTTCAGCCAAAATTTCATGCCAAACGGGCTAGGAAAAGAAGAAAATGAGATAAAAAGAAATTTTGTTCCGAGTACCGTTTCCCTCGACCAAAGTTACAGTAGTCCCAAAAAAATTGTAAAAAAGTTCAAACAAATAAAAAACATCATTCTTGCTATATTTCTGGCCAAAACGAACCAAGATAGGCAGAAAAGGCGACAAAATTTTTTTCAAACCGAGTACAGTTTCTAACTGAGTACAGTTTCTAACTTACCCCTGTTAGAGCATTCTAAAAAAATATTCAAAAAAAATATTAAAATATTTCAAAAAAATTAAAAATATCATTTTGCGCAAATTTCAAGCAAAACCAAGCTAGGACAAGTAGAAAACGAGATAAAAAGAAATTTCGTTTTGGGTACAGTTTCTCCCGACCCAAGTTACAGCGTTCCAAAAAAATAGTAAAAAAATTCAAAAAATTAAAAAACATCATTCTCGTATTATTTCTGACCAAACCGGACCGGGATAGCATGAGAAAGCAAAAATAAAATTTTCTTACCGAATAAAATTTACTACCTTTCCCGTGCTAGAGCATTCTCAAAAAAATTCAAAAAAATATTTAAAAAAATTAAAAATATCATTCGGCCCAAATTTCAAACCAAACCAGGACAGGAAAAGAATAAAATGAGATAAAAAGAAATTTCATTTCGGATACCGTTTCCCCCGACCCAAGTTACGGCAATCCCAAAAAAATACTTAAAAAATTCAAAAAAGTAAAAAACATAATTCTCGCATTATTTCTGGCCAAAACAGACCAGGATAGGCCAAAAATATGACAAAAATTTTTTCGAACCAAGTACAGTTTCTACCTTACCCTTACTCTAGCATTCTAACAAAAAATTCAAAAAAAATATTAAAAAAATTCAAAAAAATTAAAAATATCATTTTGCCCAAATTTCAAGCCAAAGTGGGCCAGGACAAATAGAAAAAGAGATGAAAAGAAATTTCATTCCGGGTACTGTTTCTCCCGACCCAAGTTACAGCTTTCCCAAAAAAAAGTAAAAAAATTCAAAAAATTAAAAAACATCATTCTCGCTTTATTTCTAACCAAATTGGCTCGGAATAGCTGGAAATAGTGATAAAAAAAATTTTGTACTGAGCATAGTTTCTACCTTACCCGTGCGAGAGCATTCTAAAAAAAATTGAAAAAATTATTAAAATAATTAAAGAAAATTGAAAATATCGTTCTGCCCATATTTCAAGCCAAACCAGACCAGGACAAGTAGAAAACAAGATAAAAAGAAATTTCGTTCCGGGTACCGTTTCTCCCGACCCAAGTTTATTCCCAAAAAAATAGTAAAAAAATTCAAAAAATTAAAAAACATCATTCTCGCTTTATTTATGGCCAAAACGGACCAGGATAGGTTGAAAAAGAGAAAAAAAATTTTACGAACAGAGTACAGTTTCTAACTTACCCTTGCAAGGGTATTCTTACAATATTTCAAAAAAATTATTAAAATAATTCAAAAAAATTAGAAATATCGTTCTGCCCAAACTTTAAGCCGAACCGGGCCAGGACAAGTAGAAAACGAGATAAAAAGCAATCTCGTTCCGTGTACCGTTTCTCTCGACCCAAGTTACCACGTTCCCAAAATAATAGAAAAAAATTCAAAAAATTAAAAAAAAAAAAAATCATTCTTCGTCTCTTTATGGCCAAAACGGAACAGGATAGGCCGAAAAAGCGATAAAAACTTTTTCGTACCAAATACAGTTTCTACCTTACCCTTATTTGAGTATTCTCAAAAAAATTCAAAAAAATATTAAAAAAATTCGAAAAAAATTAAAAATATCATTCAGCCCAAATTTCAAGCCAAACCAGGACAGGAAAAAAAGAAAATGAGATAAAAAGAAATTTCATTCCAGATACCATTTCTCCTGACCCAAGTTACAGCAATCCCAAAAAAAAATACTTAAAAAATTCAAAAAAGTAAAAAACTCTCACATTATTTCTGGCCAAAACGGACTAGGATAGACCAAAAATATGACAAAGTTTTTTTCAAACCGAATATAGTTTCTACCTTACCATTACTAGAGCATTCTAAAAAAAAATTCAAAAAAAATATTTAAAAAATTGAAAAAAATTCAAAATATCGTTTTGCCCAAATTTCAAGCTAAATCGGGCCAGGACAAATAGAAAAAGAGATGAAAAGAAATTTCATTCCGGGTACCGTTTCTTCTGACCCAAGTCACAGTGTTCCCAAAAAAATAGTAAAAAATTCAGAAAATTAAAAAATATAATTCTCGATTTATTTATGGCCAAAACAGACCAGGATAGGCCAAAAAAGTGACAAATTTTTTTTTCGAACCGAGTACAATTTCTACCTTACCCTTATCAAAGCATTTTAAAAAAAAATTCAAAAAAAAATTAAATAATTCAAAAAAATTAAAAATATCATTCTACCCAAATTTCAAGCCAAACCGAGCTAGGAGAAGTAGAAAACGAGATAGAAAGAAATTTCTCTCCAGGTACCATTTCTCCCGACCCAAGTTACAGCTTTCCCAAAAAAAATCGTAAAAAAATTCAAAAAATTAAAAAACATCATTCTTGCTTTATTTCTGACCAAATCAGATCGGAATAGCCTGAAAAAGTGTTAAAAAAAATTTCGTACCGAGCATAGTTTCTACCTTACCCATGCGAGAGCATTCGAAAAAAAATTTAAAAAAAATATTAAAATAATTAAAGAAAATTAAAAATATTGTTTTGCCCATATTTCAAGTCAAATTGGACCAGGACAAGTAGAAAACGAGATAAAAAGAAATTTCGTTTCAGGTACCGTTTCTCCCAACCCAAGTTCGTTCCCAAAAAAATAGTAAAAAAAATCAAAAAATTAAAAAATATCATTCTCGCTTTATTTATGGCCAAAACAAACCAGGATAGGTTGAAAAAGAGAAAAAAAAAATTTCGAACAGAGTACAGTTTCAACCTTACCCTTACAAGAGCATTCTTACAAAAATTCAAAAAAATTATTAAAATAATTCAAAAAAATTAAAAATATCATTTGGCCCAAACTTTAAGCCGAATCGGGCTAGGACAAGTAGAAAACGAGATAAAAAGAAATCTCATTCCGTTTACCGTTTCTCCCGACCCAAATTACCACGTTCCCAAGAAAATAGTAAAAAAATTCAAAAAATTAGAAAACATCATTCTTCGTTTATTTATGGCCAAAATGGAACAGGATAGGACGAAAAAGCGATAAAATTTTTTTCGTACCAAATACAGTTTCTATCTTACCCTTACTTAAGCATTCTCAAAAAAATTAAAAAAAATATTTAAAAAATTCAAAAATATTCAAAATATTATTCTGCCCAAATTCCAAGCCAAACTGGGCCAGGACAAGAAAAAAACGAGATAAAAAGAAACATCATTCTCGCTTTATTTATAGCCAAAAAGGAACATGATGGGATGAAAAAGCGATAAAATTTTTTTTAGAACCATGTGCAGTATCTACCTTACCCTTGCTAGAGCATTCTAAAAAAATATTCGAAAAAAATATTAAAATAATTTAAAAAAATTAAAAATATCATTATGCCTAAATGTCGAGCCAAATCGGGCTAGGATAAGTAGAAAACGAGACAAAAAGAAATTTCATTATGGGCACCGTGTTAGGATTGAAATCTAGTATTTATGGATATAGCTGGGTTCGGACTCAAATATGCCTCCAAGAATTGGGAAAAGAAACAGAGAGAAGAGAAAAAGAATAGAGAGGAAAAAAAAGAAAGACTTTATTCAGAATCACACTTTGCTTAATGGACCGGACCACTGTAGAACTCTTTGGTCTTATAATCACCTTACAGCTGTCACCTCACTAGTCTTGTAACTAACTCATCTACTAACTCAATTATACTTGCATAGTTCCTAACCACGGTTACTGATGTGAACCCCGCCAAGAATAACGAGACTCAACAACGAAAAGGAACCCAAGATCGTTCTACGGACAGATTCGAAGGGAAGACCTCGACCCGTTGTTTATGACAAACAAGAACCTCGGTATAAGGAAGACGCCACAAACGGTGGTGGAAACTCCGTTTGATAAGTCAAGATGAACGCCACGGGAAATCCCGATAGGTTCGAATAGTTCTTCAAAGAACCAAAGAGAATAAACCTCACAAGTTTTATGAATATTCAATTATGTCTCTTAAAAACGTTTACAGATTTAGGAGCCTATTTAAGGGCTCTATAAAACTTGACAGACAAGAAAATATATTCTAAAAAAACTCCTAATTGATACCTAACCATATCAGGAATCAAATTTGACCTAAAAAGCATTAAATGCACCTAAAAACAAGGAAATAAATCACCTAAACCTAAAATAACGTTTTTTTTACATAAAAATACCAAAAATAATAAATTGCAATAATTAATTAGTAAATTGTGTCGTGCATCACGATCCTTCTAGAATAGGCGCAAAATATTTCTTGCCAATTCTTAGCCTTGACCGGATCCTTCTAGAACTTGAATCAAGGTGACGATTCTTTGAGGCCCACGCGGATCATGCTCAATGGGCCTCCACGAATTTGCTTGAGCCCATAACTCTTGGATGAGTCCGTTGAGTACATCCTTGAACTTCTTTGCTTGTGCTCTCGAAACCGGTCCAATTGGTACTTGAACGAGATCCTTCGAAGCGGTGCCTTGATCTCCATCATTCCCCTCCTCTTGAAAAGGATTTGCCCTCAAATCATCACCTACATCAAAAGGACTTAAATCAGTAACATTAAAAGTGGCACTTACATTGTACTCACCAGGTAAATCTAGCTTGTAAGCGTTGTCATTGATACGCTCGAGGACTTGGAAAGGACCATCTCCTCTTGGGAGCAATTTGGAACGTCTTTTCGCCGGGAATCTTTCTGTTCTCATATGCAACCAAACCCAATCTCCGGGTTCAAAAACCAGTTTGCAACGTCCCTTGTTCGCTTGTGTGGCATATTGCTCCGTTCTATGTTCAATGTTGAGTCTTGCTTTCTCATGAATCTGCTTCACAAAATCAGCTTTCTTTTTGCCATCTAAATTAATGTGCTCCGTCAAAGGTAAAGGAGATAAATCCAATGGAGTTAAAGGATTAAACCCATACACAATTTCAAATGGCGAAAATTTGGTAGCAGAATGAACAGCTCTATTATATGCAAACTCAACATGTGGTAAACATTCTTCCCATGTCTTGATGTTCTTTCTAATGATTGCCCTCAATAGAGTAGACAAAGTCCTATTTACTACTTCAGTTTGACCATCAGTTTGTGGATGACAAGTAGTGGAAAACAATAGCTTAGTACCTAGCTTACACCACAAAGTCTTCCAAAAATAGCTCAAGAACTTAGCATCTCTATCTGAAACAATTGTCCTAGGCATGCCATGTAATCTCACAATCTCTCTAAAGAACAAATCAGCAACATGTGAAGCGTCATCCGTTTTGTGACATGGAATAAAATGTGCCATTTTAGAAAATCTATCCACAACCACAAAATTGAATCTCTTCCATGTTTAGTCCTAGGCAATCCTAACACAAAATCCATTGAAATATCAATCCAAGGCTCACTAGGAATTGGTAAAGGAGTATACAAACCGTTGGGCTGCACTTTGGATTTAGCTTGCTTACATATGACACATCTACCACAAATCCGTTCGACATCTCGTTTCATGTGAGGCCAATAGAAGTGTTCCTGCAAAATAGCTAAAGTCTTTGCAACTCCAAAATGTCCCATTAATCCCCCACCATGTGATTTCTGCACTAATAACTCCCTCATAGAACAATTAGGCACGCATAGCTTATTTTCTCGAAATAGGAATCCATCAAGCCTAAAGAACTTACCTGAGGTGATTTTCTCACAAGCTCGATATTCCTCACAAAATTCGTGGTCTTTAGCATATAATTCTTTAATGTGTTCAAAACCAAGCAATTTTGCATCAAGTGTGGAGAGTAAGGCATACTTGCGAGAAAGTGCATCGGCGACTACATTCTCCTTACCTTGCTTGTACCGAATGACGTATGGAAACGTCTCTATGAACTCCACCCATCGCGCATGCCTTTTGTTTAGCTTGTGTTGGCCCTTCAAGTGTTTCAAGGACTCATGATCGGTGTGAATCACGAACTCCTTAGGCCATAGGTAGTGTTGCCACGTCTCTAAAGCTCGAACCAATGCATACAACTCCTTGTCATAAGTTGGGTAGTTTAAGGCTGCCCCATTGAGTTTCTCGCTGAAGTAAGCAATTGGTCGTCCTTCTTGCATAAGAACGGCGCCTATACCAATACCTGAAGCATCACATTCAATTTCAAACGTTTTAGAAAAGTTAGGTAAAGACAACAAAGGCGCGTGAGTCAACTTCTCTTTGATTAATTGAAATGCCTTCTCTTGTTCTTCTCCCCAGCGAAACCTAACGTTCTTCTTGATCACTTCGGTAAGCGGTGCGGCTAAGCTACTGAAGTCCTTCACAAACCGTCGGTAGAAACTAGCAAGTCCATGAAAACTACGAACATTAGCTACACTTGTGGGGCTCGGCCATTCTTGGATTGCACGTACCTTCTCTTCATCAACCTGTATACCTTGTGCACTAACAACAAATCCCAAAAATACAAGCTTATCGGTGTAAAAAGTGCACTTCTTTAAATTAGCAAACAACCTTTCTTTCCTTAGCACATCTAAAACGGATTTCAAATGTACTACATGATCGTCTATGTTTTTGCTATAAATAAGTATATCATCAAAATAGACAACAACAAATCTGCCTATAAATGCACGCAAAACATGGTTCATAAGTCTCATACAGCTCATCTTAGAAAATATGCAAGAACCATACAGCTCATCTAACATATCATCCAAGCGTGGGATAGGGTGACGATACTTTACCGTTATGTTGTTGATGGCTCGGCAATCAACGCACATTCTCCATGTCCCATCCTTCTTAGGCACAAGTAAGACCGGAACCGCACATGGGCTCATGCTCTCCCTCACGTGCCCTTTCTCCAACAATTCATTTACCTGCCGTTGAAGCTCCTTTGTCTCCTCGGGATTGCTCCTATAAGCTGGTCGGTTTGGAATGGTTGCACCGGGAACAAAATCAATTTGGTGTTCAATCCCTCGGATTGGAGGTAACCCATGTGGTGTTTCCTCGGGGAAGACATCCTCGTACTCCTGCAAAAGAGAAACAATAGAACTAGGCAAAGCAAGGTCAAGTTCGTTAGTGTTTAAAAGTGCCTCTTTGTACAAAAGTACAATCATCGGCTGATTTGAAAACATTGCTCGCTTAATCTCACTCACTTTTGCATAGAAATTCTTTTGTTTTCTCTCTGATTTTCTCTCAAGGACCGAACTTTGATTTTCTTTTTCTCTCTCATTTTTCTCGGCCTCTCTCTGATTTTCACTCTTTTTCTTTTGCTCACTCTCTTTCTTTTGATCACTCTCCTTTTGTAATCTCACTTGATCCTCGTATACTTGCTGCGGTGTCAATGGTACAAGAGTGATTGATCGTTGATTAAGTACAAAAGAGTACTTGTTCGTAAAGCCATCATGCTTCACTTGCCTATCGAACTGCCATGGACGCCCTAGCAATAAGTGTCCCGCTTGCATCGGTACTACATCACACAACACTTCATCTTCGTATTTACCGATTCGAAATGCAACTAACACTTGCTTGTTCACCCTTATCTCACCACTATCATTTAGCCATTGCAACTTGTATGTCCTAGGGTGCTTTACCGTGGGCAATCCCAATTTCTCTACCATAATTGTGCTTGCAACATTAGTACAACTACCACCATCAATAATCACACTGCATACCTTGTCTTTAACGTAGCACCTAGTGTGAAAGATATTCTCCCGCTGTACTTCATCAACTCCTTTTACTTGCAAGCTCAATGCTCTCCTTGCCACCAATGTCAATGCGTCAGGGGCTAAATACTCCTCCTCGGAAACATCCTCCAATGGCGGCATGTCGTCAGTGTCGGAATCTTCATCATTGGTCACAATTTCACCATTGGCTTGCAACACCATGACTTGCTTGTTTGGACATTGACTTGCTATGTGGCCCCTGCCTTGACATCTAAAACATTTAATATCACGATTCCTAGAGGTAGAGGCTTCAGTTTTACCTTGAGGAACGTGGCTGGTGGTCGCGGACTTAGGCTCAGGTTTGGGCGTTTGTGACTTGTCCAGTGGCTTGGCATGACTTGATTTCCAAGAGGTAGAACTAAAGTTATGGCCTACACGTGTCCCACTCCCTCTCTTGAGTTGTTGTTCCACTTTGATAGCCATATGCACCATATCTTCCAATTCCACATAATGCTGCATCTCTACCTTATCATGGATCTCCCGGTTTAAGCCAAGTAAAAATCTAGCCATTGTAGCCTCCCGATCCTCCTCCACATTAGCGCGGATCATAGCAATCTCCATCTCCTTGTAGTAATCCTCTACGCTTCGACTCCCTTGTCTAAGACCTTGTAGCTTTTTGTACAACTCTCGGTAGTAGTAACTTGGAACGAACCGCTTTCTCATCACTACTTTCATCTCCTCCCATGTGTCTATTGGGTGTTCTCTATTCCGCCTCCTGTTTATCACAAGCTGATCCCACCAAGTAATAGCATATTCAAAAAATTCAATCACGGCTAATTTTACCTTCTTTGCCTCGGAGTAGTTGTGGCAATCAAACACGAACTCCATCTTCTTTTCCCACTCAAGATATGCCTCAGGATCAGATCTACCTTGAAAGGACGGAATTTTCATCTTAATACCACCCAAGTTGTTATCTTCGCGATTCCTAGCTCCTCTATATCTTTCTCCAGGTCTCCTATTGTTAACAATGGAATCTCGATCTTCTTCTTCATCAAAACCAGACCCATAAAGCTCTTCATCCTCCTCCCTCGATGGATATCTTTCCCTTCTACGCAAATTACGACCTTTTTGTGGTTGCTCCTCACGTCTATTCTCCATTTGATCTATTCGTTCATGAACCTGCTCTATCTCCATCTTCATCACACGCCTCATCTCACTTATCATGGCCTCCATAAATACCTTCGGATCAACCAATTTTGTTTCATCTTCGGTAATGCTCTTACCACTATCGTGAGACATGTTTTCTGCATAACAAAGGTTAGAAACAACACAAAAAAAAAAAAGGACCTCACGAATCACTCCCTTACGTGTTTACGCTCAAGAATGTGGATCACTCTCTACTCGTATTTCACTCAAAATAATATGGCTTTTACCCTCTGATGTTCTCACCACTCTTGCCTTTTTCCCCTCGATAATTCTCTTTCAGTTCTTTTGAAACTAAACAAACAACTCAAAAATTTCCAGCAACAATTTACCAAAAACTAATCAAGGAATTTCAGATTTGAACACAAGGAATATGGAAATTTTCAGAATAGAATTAGAAGGAATATGGCAGTTTGGAATTTTTGGAATCACAGATTAGTGAATTTTTTTTTTTTTTTTTTTTGGGAACTCCTTTCTGTCTTCTTCTTTGAGTCTTTTTTTTTTTTCCTTTTTTTTTTTTTTTTTTTTTTTTTTTTTTTTTTTTTTTACGATCAGCAACTAGCTTTTGAGTATAATGAAATAAAATTTCGAAATAACTAAGAGATGTGAGACCAGACCAATAGTTTAGACATCAACAAGAACAAACAAAGATTGAACAGATAGGGTAAAGGAAATTCAGCTAAGAAGAGATAAATGATGTGGACGGCTAAAGAAGAAACAAAGGAATGAAAGATGTTAAAGGATAGGCAAACCTGAACTAGAAACCGTGCTCTGATACCAAATGATTTGAACCCCGCCAAGAATAACGAGACCCAACAACGAAAAGGAACCCAAGATCGTTCTATGGATAGATTCGAAGGGAAGACCTCGACCCGTTGTTTATGACAAACAAGAACCTCGGTATAAGGAAGACGCCACAAACGGTGGTGGAAACTCCGTTTGATAAGTCAAGATGAACGTCACGGGAAATCCCGATAAGTTCGAATAGTTCTTCAAAGAACCAAAGAGAATAAACCTCACAAGTTTTATGAATATTCAATTATGTCTCTTAAAAACGTTTACAGATTTAGGAGCCTATTTAAGGGCTCTATAAAACTTGACAGACAAGAAAATATATTCTAAAAAAACTCCTAATTGATACTTAACCATATCAGGAATCAAATTTGACCTAAAAAGCATTAAATGCACCTAAAAACAAGGAAATAAATCACCTAAACCTAAAATAACGTTTTTTTAACATAAAAATACCAAAAATAATAAATTGCAATAATTAATTAGTAAATTGTGTCGTGCATCACGATCCTTCTAGAATAGGTCCAAAATATTTCTTGCCAATTCTTAGCCTTGACCGGATCCTTCTAGAACTTGAATCAAGGTGACGATTCTTTGAGGCCCACGTGGATCATGCTCAATGGGCCTCCACGAATTTGCTTGAGCCCATAACTCTTGGATGAGTCCGTTGAGTACATCCTTGAACTTCTTTGCTTGTGCTCTCGAAACCGGTCCAATTGGTACTTGAACGAGATCTTTCGAAGCGGTGCCTTGATCTCCATCAGTTACTAACCCAACCGTATACTCTATGACCTGATATGCCATCCTTATATGGACACTTAGGCTCTTAGGCATTTAACTAGTCACTACTATACAGCCCTTCATACAATTGATACACCCACTGTGCAAACTGATACACACTACACCAACCAGTCACTACCACACAACCCATCGTACTACTGATACAATAATACAAAACAACCTTCAAAACTATGCTGAACGCACCGTTTGTCGCGACCCAAGTTACAGCGTTCCAAAAAAATAGTAAAAAAATTCGAAAAATTAAAAAACATCATTCTCGCTTTATTTCTGACCAAATCGAACTGGGATAACATGAGAAAGCAATAAAAAAAACTTTTAGCGTGAGAAAGCAATCAAAATTTTTTCTTACCGAGAACAATTTCAACCTTTCCCGTGCTAGAGCAATCTAAAAAAAAATTCAAAAAAAAATATTAAAAAAATTAAAAAAATCGTTCTTCCCAAATTTCATCCCAAACCGGCTCAACAAAAGAAGAAAATGAAATAAAAAGAAATTTCGTTCCGGGTACCGTTTCCCCCGACCCTAATTAAAGCGTTCCCAAAAAAATAGTAAAAAAAATTCAAAAAAGTAAAAAACATCATTCTTGCTATATTTATGGCCAAAATGAATAAGGAAAGGATAAAAAAGCAATAAAATTTTTTTCGAACCGAGTACAGTTTCTACCTTACCCACGATAGAGTATTCTCAAAAAAATTCAAAAAAATTATTAATATAATTCAAAAAAATTAAAAATATGTTTTTACCCAAATTTCAAGCCAAACGAGATAAAAAGAATTTTCGTTACGGGTACCATTTTTACCGATCCATGTTACAGCGTTCCCAAAAAAATAGTAAAAAAATTCAAAAAATTAAAAAACATCATTCTCGCTTTATTTATGGCCAAAACGGACTAGGAAAGGCTGAAAAAGCGACAAAATTTTTTTCGAACCGAGTACAGTTTCTACCTTACCTTTGTTCGAGCATTCTAAAAAAAATTCAAAAAAAAATTAAAAAATACAAAAAGATTAAACGAGATAAAAAGAAATTTCTCTCCAGGTACCGTTTCTCCTGACCCAAGTTACATCGTTACCAAAAAAATAGTAAAAAAATTCAAAAAAATTAGAAAACATCATTCTCGCTTTATCTCTGACCAAACTGGACCGGAATAGCCTCAAAAGGTGATAAAATTTTTTTCTTACCGGTTACAGTTTCTACCTTAACCGTGCAAAAGCATTCTAAAAAAAAGTTCAAAAAAAAATTAAAACAATTCAAAAATATTAAAAATATCGCCCCACCCAAATTTCAAACCAAATCGGGTTAGGACAAGTAGAAAACGAGATAAAAAGAAATTTCGTTTCGGGTACCATTTCCCCTAACCCAAGTTAGAGCATTCCCAAAAAAAATAGTAAAAAAATTCAAAAAATTAAAAAACATCATTCTTGCTTTATTTATGGCTATAACGGACCAAAATAGACTGAAAAAGCAATAAAATTTTTTTTGAACCGAGTACAGTTTCTACCTTACCCTTGCTATAGCATTCAAAAAAAAATTTGAAAAAAATATTAAAATAATTCAAGAAAATTAAAAATATCGTTCTACCCAAATTTTAGGTCAAACTGGGCCAGGACAATTAGAAAACGAGATAAAAAGAAATTTCGTTATGGTTACCATTTCTCCCGACCCAAGTTACAGCGTTCCCAAAAAAAATATTTAAAAAATTCAAAAAATTTAAAAACATCATTCTCTCTATATTCATGGCCAAAACGGACCAGTATAGACCAAAAAAAACGATACAAAACTTTTCGAACCGAGTACAATTTCTACCTTACCCTTGCTTGAGCATTCACAAAAAAATTCAAAAAAATTATTAAAATAATTCAAAAATATTAAAAATATCGTTCTGCCCAAATCTCAAGCCAAACCGGGCCAAGACAAGTAGAAAATAAGAAAAAAAAAAGAAATTTCATTCCGGGTACCGTTTATTCCGATCCTAGTTACAGCGTTTCCAAAAAAAGAGTAAAAAAGTTCAAAAATTTTAAAAACATCATTCTCGGTTTATTTATGGCAGAAACGGAACAGGATCAATCCGAAAAGTAATAAAATATTTTTCGTACCGAGTACAGTTTCTACAATACCATTTCTGGAGTGTTCTCAAAACTATTCGGTCCAAATTTCAAGCCAGACCAGTCCAAGAAAAGAAGAAACTGAGATAAAAGAAATTTCGTTCCGGGTACCGTTTCCCACAACCCAAACTACAGCAATCCCAAAAAAATAGTAAAAATATCATTCTCGCTTATTTCTGGCCAAAACGGACTAGGATAGGTAGAAAAGTGACAAAAAAATTTTCAAACCGAGTACAGTTTCTACCTTACCCTTGTTAGAGCTTTCTTAAAAAAATTTTGAAAAAATATTAAAATAATTCAGAAAGATTAAGAATATTGTTTTGCTCAAATTTCAAGCCAAACCGAGCCAGACAAGTATAAAACGCGATAAAAAGAAATTTCTCTCCTAGTACTGTTTCTCCCGACCCAAGTCACAGTTTTCCCAAAAAAAATAGTAAAAAAATTCAAAAAACTAAAAAACATCATTCCCGGTTTATTTATGGCCAAAATGGGCCAGGATAGGTCGAAAAAGCAATAAAATTTTTTTGTACCGAGTACAGTTTCTACCTTACCCTTGCTAGAGCATTCTCAAAAAAATAAAAAAAAATATTAAAATATTCCAAAAAAATTAAAAATATAGTTTAGCCCAAATTTCATGCCAGACGGGCTAGGAAAAGAAGCCAATGAGACAAAAAGAAATTTTGTTCCGGGTACCGTTTTTCCCCGACCTAAGTTATAGCAGTCCCAAAAAAAATAGTAAAAAAATTTAAACAAATAAAAAACATCATTCTCATTTTGTTTCAAGCCAAAATGGACTAGGATAGGTAGAAAAGGTAATAAAATTTTTTTCGAACCGAGTACAATTTCTACCTTACCCTTGTTAGAGCATTCTCAAAAAATATTCAAAAAAAATATTAAAATAATTCAAAAAAATTAAAAATATCATTCTGCCCTAATTTCAAGAAAAACTGGGCTAGGACAAGTAGAAAACAAGATAAAAAGAAATTTCGTTTCGGGTACAGTTTCTCCCGACCCAAGTTACAGCATTCCCAAAAAAATAGTAAAAAATTCAAAAAATTAAAAAACATCATTCTCACTTTATTTATGGCCAAAAAGGACCAAGATAGGTCGAAAAAGAGAAAAAAAAAATTTACGAATAGAGTAGAGTTTCTACCTTACCCTTACAAGAGCATTCTTACAAAAATTCAAAAAAATTATTAAAATAATTCAAAAAAATTAAAAATATCATTCTGCCCAAATTTTAAGCCAAACCGGACCAGCACAAGTAGAAAATGAGATAAAAAGAATTCTCGTTCCGTGTACCGTTTCACCCGACCCAAGTTACAGTGTTCCAAAAAAAATAGTAAAAAAATTCAAAAAATTAAAAAACATCATTCTCAGTTTAGTTATGGCCAAAACGGACTAGGATAGGTAGAAAAGGCGATAAAATTTTTTTTGTACCGAGTATAGTTTCTACACCTTGCTGGAGCATTCTCAAAAAAATTCAAAAAAAAAATGAAAATAATTCAAAAAAATTAAAAATATTGTACTGCCCAAATTTCAAGTCAAACAGGGCCAGGGCAAGAAGAAAATGAGATAAAAAGAAATTTCGTTCCGGGTACCGTTTCTCCCGATCCAAGTTACAGTATTCCCAAAAAAATAGTAAAAAAATTAAAAAACATCATTCTCGGTTTATTTATGGCCAAAATGGATCAGCATAGGCTGAGAAAGCGACAAAATTTTTTTTGAGCTGAGTACAGTTTCTACCTTACCCTAGTCAAAGCATTATAAAAAAAATTATAAAAAAAAAATTGAAATAATTCAAAAAAATTAAAATATCATTCTGCCCAAATTTCAAAACAAACCGAGACAAGATAAGAAGAAAATGAGATAAAAAGAAATTTCTCCCCAGGTTCCGTTTCTCTCAACCCAAGTTACAACATTCCTAAAAAAATAGTAAAAAAATTCAATAAAGTAAAAAACATCATTCTCACTTTATTTATTGCCAAAATGGACCAGGATAGGTTGAAAAAACGATAAAATTTTCTCAGAACCTAGTACAATTTCTACATTACCCTTCCTAAAGCATTTGAAAAAAATATTAAAATAATTCAAAAAAATTAAAAATATCATTCTACCCAAACTTCAAGCCAAACCGGGCTAGGATAAGTAGAAAACGAGAAAAAAAGAAATTTCATTACGGGTACCGTTTCTCCCAACCCAAGTAACAGAGTTTCCAAAAAAACACAGTAAAAAATTAAAAAACATCATTCTCGCTTTATTTTTGACCAAACCAGACCAAGATAGCCTGAGAAAGCAGTAAAAAAAATTTCGTACCGGGTATAGATTCTACCTTTCCCGTGCTAGAGCATTCAAAAAAAATTCAAAAAAAATATTAAAATAATTCAAAGAATTATTTCTGGCCAAAACGGAACACGATAAACTGAAAAAGTGACAAAATTTTTTTCGAACCGAGTACTGTTTCTACCTTACCCTTGTTAGAGCATTCTCAAAAAAATTTGAAAAAAATATTAAAATAATTCGAAATGATTAAAAATATTGTTCTGCTCAAATTTAATGTCAAACCGAGTCAGGACAAGTAGAAAATGAGATAAAAAGAAATTTCTCTCCAGGTACCGTTTCTCCCAACCCAAGTTACAGCATTCGCAAAAAAATAGTAAAAAATTCAATAAAGTAAAAAACATCATTCTCGCTTTATTTATAGCCAAAATGGGCTAGGATAAGATGAAAAAGTGATAAAAATTTTTCAGAACCGAATACAGTTTCTACTTTACCCTTGCAGCATTCTCAAAAAAATTTGAAAAAATATTAAAATAATTCAAAAATATTAATAATACCATTCTACCCAAATTTCAAGCGAAACCGGGCTACGACAAGTAGAAAACGAGATAAAAAGAAACTTCATTCTAGGTACGGTGTCTCCTAACCTATGTTTTAGCGTTCCCAAAAAAATAGTAAAAAAATTCAAAAAAATTAAAAAACATCATTCTCGGTTTATTTCTGGCCAAAATGGACCAAGATAGTTCGAAAAAATGATAAATTTTTTTTGTACCGAGTACAGTTTCTACCTTACCCTTGCTAGAGCATTCTCAAAAACATTCAAAAAAATATTAAAATAATTCAACAAAATTAAAAATATCGTTCTGCCCAAATTTAAAGCAAAACCACGGCAGGACAATAAGAAAATGAGATAAAAAAAAATTTCTTTCCGGGTATCATTCCTCCTGACCCAAGTTACAGCGTTTCCAAAAAAATAATGAAAAAAATACAAAAAATTAAAAAAAAAAAATCGTTCTCGCTATATTTATGGCCAAAACGGATCAGGATAGGCCGAAAAAGTGACAAATTTTTTTTCGAACCGAGTACAGTTTTTACCTTACCCTTGCTATATATCATTCTCATAAAAAATAATATAATAATTCAAAAAAATGCCCAAATTTCGTCCCAGACTGGGCCAGGGTAAGAAGAAAACAAGATAAAAAGAAGTTTCATTTCGGGTACCATTTCTCCTTATTCAAGTTACAGCGTTCCCGAAAAATAGTAAAAAAATTCAAAAAATTAGAAAACATTATTTTTACTTTATTTATAGCCAAAACGGACCAGAATAGGATGAAAGCGCGGTAAAAAAATTTTCGAACCGAAGTACAGTTTCTAGCTTACCCTTGCTAGAGCATTTTAAAAAAAATTAAAATAATTCTACAAAATTAAAAATATCGTTCTACCCAAATTTTAAGCCAAATCGGGCCAGGAGAAGAAGAAAATGAGATAAAAAGAAATCTCTTTCGGGGTACTATTTCTCCCCACCTAAGTTATTGCGTTTAAAAAAAAATAGTAAAAAAATTCAAAAAATTAGAAAACATCATTTTTTTTCTTTATTTCTAATCAAATCGGACCGAGATTGCCTGAGAAAGCAATAAAAAAAATTATCGTGCCGAGTATAGTTTCTGCCTTCCTGTGCTAGAGAATTCTCCAAGAAATTCAAAAAAAACTGAGCCAACACAAGTAGAAAACGAGATAAAAAAATTTTTCGATTCGGGTACCGTTTCTCCCAACCCAAGTTACAGTATTCCTAAAAAAATAGTATAATAATTCAAAAAATTAAAAAACAACATTCTTGCTTTATTTATGGGCAAAACGGACCAGGATAGGCTGAAAAAGTGACAAAATTTTTTTCGAACTACGTACAATTTCTACCTTATCCTTGCTAGAGCATTCTCAAAAAAATTCAAAAAAAATATTAAAATAATTCAACAAAATTAAAAATATCGTTCTGCCCAAATTTAAAGCCAAACCGGGCCAGGACAAGTAGAAAACAAGATAAAAAAAAATAAAATAAAAAAAATCGTTCCGGGCACCATTTCTCCCGACCCAAGTTAGAGTGTTAAAAAAAATAGTTAAAATATTGAAAAAATTAAAAAACAACATCCTCGCTTTATTTATAGCCAAAATGGACTAGGATAGGATTAAAAGGCGATAAAAAATTTTTAGAACCGAGTACAGTTTCTACCTTACCCTTACTGGAGCATTCCCAACAAAATTCGAAAAAAATATTAAAATAACTCAAAAAAATTAAAAATATTATTCAGCCCAAATTTAAAGTCAAACTAGGCCAAAACAAATAGAAAAGGAGATAAAAAGCAATTTCGTTCCGGGTACCATTTTCCCCGACCTAGGTTACAGTGTTCCCAAAAAAATAGTAAAAAAAATTCAAAAAAGTAAAAAAAAAATCATTCACGCTTTATTTATGGCCAAAACGGACCAGGATAGGTTGAAAAAGAGGAAATTTTTTTCGAACCAGGTACTTTCTACCTTAGCATTGTTAGAGCATTCTCAAAAAAATTAAAAAAAAGGTTAAAATAATTCGACAAAATTAAAAATATCATTTTGCCCAAATTTCAAGCTAAACCAGACCAGGACAAGTAGAAAATGTGATAAAAAGAAATTTCGTTCCAAGTACTGTTTTTCCCACCCAAGTTACAGCATTCCCAAAAAAAAGTTAAAAAATTCAAAAAATTATAAAACATCATTCTCGCTTTATTTCAGACCAAACTGGACTGGCATAGCCTGAAAAAGCAATAAAAAATTTTTCGTACCGAGTACTGTATCTACCTTTCCCATGCTAGAGCATTCTCAAAAAAATTCAAAAATACATACTAAAATAATTCAACAAAATGAAAAATGTCGTTCTGCCCGAATTTCAACCCAAACTAGGCCAGGACAAGCAGAAAATGAGATAAAAAGAAATTTCTTTTTGGGTACAGTTTCTCTCGACCCAAGTTACAGCGTTCCCAAAAATATAGTAAAAAAAATTCAAAGAATTAAAAAACACCATTCTTCATTTATTTAAGGCCAAAACGGACCAGGGTATGCGAGAAAAGCGATAAAAAATATCGTTCTGCCCAAATTTCATGCCAAATTGGGCCAGGACAAGAAGAAAAGGGGATAAAAGAAATTTCATTCCAGGTACCATTTATCCCGACTCGAGTTACATCGTTCCCAAAAAAATAGTAAAAAAATTCAGAAAATTAAATAATATCATTCTCGCTTTATTTCTGGCCAAACTGGACCGGGATAGCATGTGAAAGCAGTAACTCGCTAGAGCATTCTCAAAAAAGTTGGAAAAAAAATTAAAATAATTCAAAATAATTAAAAATATCGTTCTAGCCAAATTTAATGTCAAATTCGGCCAGGACATGTAGAAAAGGAGATAAAAAGAAATTTCATTCCGGGCACCGTTTCCCTCGTCCTAGGTCACAACGTTCCCAAAAAAACAGTACAAAATTCAAAAAAGTAAAAAACATCATTCACGCTTTATTTATAGCCAAAATGGACCAGGATAAGCTGAAAAAGAGATAAATTTTTTTTCTAATCGGGTACAGTCTCTATCTTTCCCTTGCTAGGGAATTCTTAAAAAAATTAAAAAAAAATATTTAAATAATTCAACAAAATTAAAAATATCACTTTGCCCAAATTTCAAGCCAAACCAGGCCAGGACAAGTAGAAAACGAAATAAAAAAAAATTTTCATTCCGGATACTGTTTCTCCCAACCCCAGTTACAGCGTTCCCAAAAAAATTGTTTAAAATTTCAAGAAATTAAAAGAATACATTCTCGCTTTATTTATAGCCAAAATGGACCAAGATAGGATGAAAAGCGATTAAATTTTTTTAACCGAGTACAATTTCTAGGGCTAGAGCATTCTCATAAAAATTCGAAAAAAATATTAAAATAATTAAAAAAAATTAAAAATATCGTTATGCCCAAATTTCAAGCCAAACCGGGCTAGGACAAGATATAAAAAGAAATTTCGTTCCGTGTACTGTTTCTCTCGACCCATGGTACAGCGTTCCCAAAAAAATAGTAAAACATTTCAAAAAATTAAAAAAACATCATTCTCAGTTTATTTATAGCCAAAACGGACCAGGATATGCCGAAAAAGCAATAAAATTTTTTTCGTACCGAGTACAGTTTCTACCTTACCCTCACTTGAGCATTCTCAAAAAAATTCAAAAATAATATTAAAATAATTCAAAAAAATTAAAAATATTGGTCTGCCTAAATTTCAAGCCAGACCGAGCCAGGGCAAGAAGAAAATAAGATAAAAAGAAATTTTGTTTCGGCTACCGTTTATCCCGGCCCAAGTTACAACATTTCCAAAAAAAATACTAAAAAAATTCAAAAAAATAAAAACATCATTCTTCCTTTATTTATTGCCAAAACAAACTGGGATAGATCGAAAAAGTGACAAAATTTTTTTCGAACCGAGAACAGTTTCTACCTTACCCTTACAAAAGCATTCTAAAAAAAAATTCAAAAAAATATTAAAATAATTCAAAAAAATTAAAAATATCATTCTACCCAAATTTCTTGCCATGGCAGGCCAGGACAAGAAGAAAATGAGATAAAAGAAATTTTGTTCCGGGTACCGTTTCTCTCGTCCCAAGTTACAGCGGTCCCAAAATATAGAAAAAAAATTCAAAAACTTCATTCTTGCTTTATTTATAGCCAAAACAGACCAGGGTAGGATGAAAAACTGAGAACAAAATTTTCGAACTTAGTACAGTTTCTATCTTACCATTGCTAGAACATTCTCAATAAAATTCAAAAAAAATATTAAAACAACTCAAAAAAATTAAAAATATTGTCCTTCCCAAATTTCAAGCCAAGCCGGGCTAGGACAAGTAGAAAACGAGATAAAAAGAAATTTCGTTCTGAGTTTCCTTTTTTCGACCAAAGTTACAGCATTCCCAAATAAATAGTGAAAAACATCATTCTCGCTTTATTTATGGCCAAAACGGGCTAGGATAGGCTGAAAAAGCGATAAAATTTTTTTCGAACCGAGTACAGTTTCAACCTTACCCTTACTAGAGCATTTCGTTTCATGTACCGTTTCTCCCGACCAGAGTTAAAGCGTTCCCAAAAAAATAGTAAAAAAATTAAAAAACAACATTCTTGCTTTATTTATGGCCAAAACAGACCAGGATAGGCCGAAAAAATGACAAAAAATTTTTCGTACCAAGTACAGTTTCTACCTTATCCTTGCGATATCATTCTCAAAAAAATTCAAAAAAAATATTACAATAATTCAAAAAAATTAAAAATATCATTCTGACCAAATTTTAAGCCAAACCAGGCCAAGAAAAATACGAAACGAGATAAAAAGAAATTTTGTTCCAAGTTCCGTTTCTCTTGACCCAAGTTACACCATTCACAATAAAATGACAAACAGTAGAACCGAGTGCAGTTTCCACCATACCCTTACTAGAGCATTCTCAAAAAAATTCAAAAAAAAATATTAAAATAATTCGTCAAAATTAAAAATATCGTTTTGCCCAAATTTCAAGCTAAACTGAGCCAGGACAAGTAGAAGATGTAATAAAAAGAAATTTTGTTCCGGGTGCCGTTTATCCAGAATCAAGTTACAGCTTTCAAAAAAAATATTTAAAAAAATTTTAAAAATTAAAAAACATCATTCTCTTTTTATTTATAACCAAAAAGGACGAGGATAGGATTAAAAAATGATAAAAAAATTTTAGAACCGTGTACAGTTTCTACCTTACCCTTCCTAGAGCATTCAAAAAAAAATATTAAAATAATTCAAAAAAATTAAAAATATTATTCTTCCCAAATTTCAAACCAAACCGGGCTAGGACAAGTAGAAAATGAGATAAAAAGAAATTTCGTTCCGGGTACTGTTTCTCCCGACCCAAGTTACAGCGTTCCCCAAAAAAAAGTAAAAAAATTATAAAACATCATTCACGCTTTATTTTCGTACCGAGTACTGTTTCTACCTTTCCCGTGCTAGAGCATTATCAAAAAAATTCAAAAATACATATTAAAATAATTCAATAAAATGAAATATATCGTTCTGCTCGAATTACAACCCAAACCAGGCCAAGACAAGGAGAAAACAATTTAAAAAGAAATTTCGTTATGGATATTGTTTCTCTCGACCCAAGTTAAAGCGTTCCCAAAAATATAGTAAAAAAATTCTAAAAATTAAAAAACACCATTCTCAGTTTATTTATGGCCAAAACGGACCAGGATATGCAAGAACAGCGATAAAATTTTATCCGTATCAAGTGCAGTTTCTACCTTACCCTTGCTAAAGCATTATAAAAAAAATTAAAATAATTCAACAAAATTAAAAATATCGTAGTGCCCAAATTTCATGCCAAACTAGGCCAGGACAAGAAGAAAATGAGATAAAAAGAAATTTCATTCCGGGTACCGTTTATCCCGACCCAAGTTACAGCGTTCCCAAAAAAATAGTAAAAAAATTCAAAAAAGTAAAAAACATCATTCTCAATTTATTTATGGCCAAAACTTAGAGGGATAGGCCGAAAAAGTGACAAAATTTTTTTCGAACCAAGTACAGTTTCTACCTTACCCCATGCTAGAGTATTCTCAAAAAAATTCGAAAAAAAATATTAAAATAATTCAAAAAAATTAAAAATATCGTTATGTCTAAATTTCAAGACAAACCGGGCTAGGACAAGTAGAAAACGAAATAAAAAAGAAATATCGTTCCGGGTACCGTTTCTCCCGACCCAAGTTACAGTGTTCCAAAAAAAAAAGTAAAAAAATTCAAAAAAGTAAAAAACATCATTCTCGATTTATTTATGGATAAAATGGACCAAGATAGGCTGAAAAAGCAATAAATTTTTTTTTGAACTAAGTACAGTTTCTACCTTACCCTAGCTAGAGCATTTTCAAAAAAATTCAAAAAAAATATTAAAATAATTCAACAAAATTAAAATTATTTTTATGCCCAAATTTCAAGCCAGACCGAGCTAGGACAAGAAGAAAACGAGATAAAAAGAAATTTCGTTCCAGGTACTGTTTCATTCTTGCTTTATTTACAGCCAAAACGGACCAGGATAGGATGAAAAAACGATAAAGGTTTTTTTGTACCGAATACAGTTTTGACCTTACCCATACTAGAGCATTCTCACAAAAATTCCAAAAAAATATTAAAATAATTTTAAAAAATTAAAAATATTGTTCCGGCCAAATTTCAAGCCAAACCAGACCAGAACAAGATGAAACAAGATAAAAAAAAAATTTCAATTCGAGTATCGTTTCTCGCGACCCAAGTTACAACATTTCCAAAAAAATAGTAAAAAACTTTTTTGTACCGAGTAGAGTTTCTACCTTACCCGTGCTAGAGTATTCTTAAAAAAATTTAAAAACAAATATTAAAATAATTTAAAAAAATTAAAAATATCATTCTGCCTGAATTTCACGCCAAACCGGGCCAGGACAAGAAGAAAATGAGATAAAAAAATTTTTCATTCTGGGTACCGTTTCTCCCAACCCAAGTTACAGCGTTCACAAAAAAATAGTAAAAAAATTCAAAAAAGTAAAAAACATCATTCTCGCTTTATCTATGGTCAAAACAGACTAGGAAAGGCCAAAAAAACAATAAAATTTTTTTTTGAACCATGTACAGTTTCTACCTTACCCTTGCTAGAGCATTCTCAAAAAAATTCAAAAAAATTATTACAAAAATTCAAAAATATTAGAAATATCGTTCTGCCTAAATTTCAGGCTAAACCGGGCTAGGGCAAGAAGACAACGAGATAAAAAGAAATTTCGTTCCGAATAACGTTTCTCGCGAACCAAGTTACAGCATTCCAAAAAAAATAGTAAAAAATTCAAAAAATAAAAAAAAATATCATTCTCGTTTTATTTATGGCCAAAACGGACCAGGATAGCTTGAAAACGCGTTAAAATGTTTTTCGAACCGAGTACAGTTTCTACCTTACCCTTGCTAGGGCATTCTAAAAAAAAATTGAAAAAAAATATTAAAATAATTAAAAATATTGTTCTGCCCAAATTTAGAGCCAAACTGGGCAAGGACAAGAAGAAAACGAGATAAAAATAAATTTCGTTCCGGGTACTGTTTCTCTTGACCCAAGTTACAACGTTCCCAAAAAAATAGTAAAAAAATTCAATAAATTAAAAAACATCATTCTTGCTTTATTGATGGCCAAAACGGACCAGGATAGGCTGAAAAAGCGATTAAATTTTTTTCGTACCGAGTATAGTTTCTACCTTACCCGTGCTAGAGCATTCTCAAAAAAATTCAAAAAAATATTAAAATAATTCTAAAAAATTAAAAATATTGTTCTGCCCAAATTTCAAGCAAAACTGGGTCAGGCCAAGAAGAACACAAGATAAAAAGAAATTTCGACTAGGTACCATTTCATGTGACCCAAGTTACAATGTCCCCCAAAAAAATTCAAAAAATTAAAAAACGTCATTCTCACTTTATTGATGGCCAAAGCAGACTAGGATAGGCTGAAAAAGAGATAACATTATTTTCATACAGAGTACAGTTTCTACCTTACCCATGCTAGAACATTCCAAAAAAATTGAAAAAAATATGAAAAAAATTCAAAAATAAAAATAAAAATATCGTTCTGCCCAAATTTTTTGCCAAACCGGGCCAGGACAAAAGAAAATGGGATTAAAAAAAAATTTCGTTCCGGTTGCTGTTTCTCCCAACCCAAGTTACAGCGTTCCCAAAAAAATAGTAAAAAAATTCAAAAAAGTAAAAAATATCATTCTCGCTTTGTTTATGGCCAAAACAGACCAGGAAAGGCCGAAAAAATGATAATTTTTTTTTAAACCGTGTACAGTTTCTACCTTACCCTTGCTGGAGCATTCTCAAAAAAAATATTACAAAAATTCAAAAAAATTAAAAATATCATTCTGCCTCAATTTCAAGCTAAACCAAGCCAGGACAAGAAGAAAACAAGAAAAAAAAAATTTCGTTTCGGGTACCGTTTCTCCCAACCCAAGTTACAGCGTTCCCAAAAAAATATTTAAAAAATTCAAAAAATAAAAAACATCAATCTTGCTCTATTGATGGCCAAAACGGACCAGGATAGGCCGAAAAAGCGATAAAATTTTTTTCGTACTGAATACAGTTTCTACCTTACCCGTGCTAGAGCATTCTCAAAAAAATTCTAAAAATATTAAAATAATTCAAAAAAATTAAAAATATTGTTCTGCCCAAATTTCAAGCCAAACCGGGCCAAGACAAGAAGAAAACAAGATAAAAAGAAATTTCGATCCGGGTACCGTTTCTCGCAACCCAAGTTACAGCGTTCCTAAAAAAATAGTAAAAAAAATTAAAAAATATCATTCTCACTTTATTGATGGCCAAAACGGAGCAGGATAGGCCGAAAAAGCGTTAAAATTTTTTTCGTACCGAGTAGAGTTTTTTACCTTACCCGTGCTAGAGCATTCTCAAAAAAGTTCAAAAAAATATTAAAATAATTCAAAAAAAATTAAAAATATCGTTTTGCTCAAATCTCAAGCCAAACCGGGCTAGGCCAAGAAGAAAATGAGACAAAAAGAAATTTCGTTCCGACTAACCTTTCTCACATCCCAAGTTATAGCGTTTTGAAAAAAATAGTAAAAAAATTCAAAAATAAAAAAACACCATTCTCGCTTTATTTATGGCCAAAACAAACTAGAATAGCCCGAAAATGCGATAAATTTTTTTTCGAACCGAGTATAGTTTCTACCTTACCCTTGCTAGGGCATTCTAAAAAAAATTTAAAAAAAATTAAAATAATTCAAAAAAATTAAAAATATTGGTCGCCCAAATTTCAAGCCAAACCAGGCCAGCCCAAGAAGAAAACTAGATAAAAAGAAATTTCTACCCAAGTTACAGCATTCCCAAAAAAATAGTAAAAAAATTCAAAAAATTAAAAAACATCATTCTCACTTTATTTATGGCCCAAACGGATCAGGATTGGCTGAAAAAGCGTTAAATTTTTTTTCGAACTGAGTACGGTTTCTACCTTACCCTTGCTAGAGCATTCTAAAAAAAATTCAAAAAAAATATTAAAATAATTCAAAAAAATTAAAAATATCATTCTACCCAAAGTTCAAGCTAAACCGGGCCTGGACAAGTAGAAAACCAGATAAAAAGAAATTTCGTTCGGGGTACTAATTCTCTTGACCCAAGTTAAAGCGTTCCCAAAAAAATATTAAAAAAATTAAAAAACATCATTCTCGCTTTATTTTTAGCCAAACCGGATCGGGATAGCCCGAAAAAGCAATAATAAAATTTTTGTACTGAATATAGTGTCTAACATTTCCCGTGCTAAAGCATTCTAAAAAAAAAATTCTAAAAAATTAAAAATATTGTTCTCCCCAAATTTCATGCCAAACTGGGCCAACAGATGAAGAAAACGTGATAAAAAGAAATTTCATTTCGGGTACCGTTTCTCCCAACCCATGTTACAGCGATCCCAAAAAAAAAGTAAAAAAATTCAAAAAATTTAAAAACATCATTCTCGCTTTATTTCTAACCAAACTGAATCAGAACAGCCTAAAAAAGTGATAAAAAATTTTCGTACCGAGTGCAGTTTTTACCTTACCTGTGCTAGAGCGTTCTAAAGAAAATTCAAAAAAAATATTAAAATAATTCGAAAAAATTAAAAATACCGTTCAACCCAAATTTCATCCCAAACCGGGCTAGGACAAGAAGAAAATGAGATAAAAAAATTTTTTATTCCGGATACCGTTTCTCCCGACTCAAGTTACGGCCTTCCCAAAAAAATAGTAAAAAAATTCAAAAAAAGTAAAAAACATCATTCTCGCTTTATTTATGGCCAAAACGGACCAGGAAAGTCCGAAAAAATGATAAATTTTTTTTTTTCAAACTGTGTACAGTTTCTACCTTACCCTTGCTAGAGCATTATAAAAAAAAATTCAAAAAAAAATATTTAAAAAATTCAAAAAAATTAAAAATATCATTCTGTCCAAATTTCAAGCCAAACTGGGCCAGGACAAGAAGAAAATGAGATAAAAATAAGTTTCGTTTCGAGTACCGTTTCTCGCGACCCAAGTTACAGCATTCCCAAAAAAATAGTAAAAAAAATACAAAAAATTAAAAAACATCATTCTCACTTTATTGAGGGCCAAAACGGACCAGGATAGGCCAAAAAAATGATAAAAGTTTTTTCATACTGAGTACAGTTTCTACCTTACCCGTGCTAGAGCATTCTAAAAAAAATTCAAAAAAAATATTAAAATAATAAAAAATATTAAAAATATTGTTCTGCCCAAATTTGAAGCCAAACCAGACCAGGACAAAAAGAAAAAAAGATAAAAAGAAATTTCGTTCCGAGTACCGTTTCTCGCGACCCAAGTTACAGCTTTTCCAAAAAAATAGTAAAAAAATTCAAAAAATTAAAAAACATCATTCTAGCTTTATGGCCAAAATGGACCAGGATAGGCCGAAAAAGCGTTAAAAGTTTTTTCGAACGAAGTATAGTTTCTACCTTACCCTTGCTAGGGCATTCTCAAAAAAATTCAAAAAAAATATATTAAAATAATTCAAAAAAATGATAAATATCATTCTGCCTAAATTTCAAGCTAAACCGGGCCTGGACAAATAAAAAACAAGATAAAAAGAAATTTTGTTCGGGGTACCATTTCTCCCAACCCAAGTTAAAGCGTTCCCAAAAAAATTAAAAAAACATCATTCTCACTTTATTTCTAGCCAAACCGGACCAGGATAGCCCGAAAAAGCGATAAAAAAATTTTCGTACTGAATATAGTGTCCAAAATGTAAAAAAGGACCAGGAATGGCCAAAAAAATGATAAAATTTTTTTCAAACCGTGTACAGTTTCTACTTTACCCTTGCTATAGCATTCTCAAAAAAATTCAAAAAAATATTTAAAAAATTCAAAAAAAATTAAAAATATCGTTCTGTCCAAATTTCGAGCCAAACCAGGCCAGGACAAGAGGAAAACAAGATGAAAATAAGTTTCATTCTGGGTACTATTTCTCTTGACCCAATTTACAGCGTTCCCAATAAGATAGTAAAAAAATTCAAAAAATTAAAAAAAAAAAAACATCATTCTCGCTTTTTTGATGACCAAAACAGACCCGGATAGGGCGAAAAAGCGATAAATTTTTTTTTGAACTGAGTATAGCTTCCACCTTACCCTTGCTAGGGCATTCTCAAAATAATTCAAAAAAAATATTAAAATAATTCAAAAAAGAAATAAAAATATCGTTCTGCCCAAATTTCAAGCCAAACCGGGTCAGGCCAAGAAGAAAACTAGATAAAAAGAAATTTCATTCCGGGTACCATTTCTCGCAACCCAAGTTACAACATTCCCAAAAAAATAGTAAAAAAAATACAAAAAATTAAAAAACATCATTCTCGCTTTATTGATGTCCAAAACAGACCAAGATAGGCCAAAAAAGCGATAAAAGTTTTTTCGTACTGAGTACAGTCTCTACCTTACCCGTGCTAGAGCATTCTCAAAAAAATTAAAAAAATTAAAAATATTGTTCTGCCCAAATTTGAAGCCAAACCAGGCCAAGACAATAAGAAAACAAGATAAAAAGAAATTTTGTTCCGAGTACCGTTTCTCACGACCCAAGTTACAGCGTTTCCAAAAAAATAGTAAAAAAATTCAAAAAAATTAAAAAACATCATTCTCGCTTTATTTATGGCCAAAATGGACCAGGATAGGCCGAAAAAGCAATAAAAAAAATTTCGTACGGAGTACAGTTTCTACATTTCTCGTGCTAGAGCATTCTCAAAAAAATTAAAAATATTGTTCTCCCCAAATTTCATGCCAAACCGGGCCAGGAGAAGAAGAAAACTTGATAAAAAGAAATTTCATCCTGGGTACCGTTTCTCTCGACCCATGTTATAGCGTTCCCTAAAAATAGTAAAAAATTTAAAAAAATTAAAAAACATCATTCTCACTTTATTTCTGACCAAACCGGACTGGAATAGCCTGAAAAAGCGCTAAAACTTTTTTCATACCGAGTACAGTTTCCACCTTACCTGTGCTAGAGCATTATAAAAAAAAATTCAAAAAAATATTAAAATACTTCAAAAAAAATTAAAAATATCGTTCTGCCCAAATTTCATGCCAAACCGAGCCAAGACAAGAAGAAAATGAGATTAAAAAAAAAAAAAAAATTTCGTTCCGAGTACCGTTTCTCCCAACAGGATAAGAAGAAATCTAGAAGTTTCACTCGTAAGTAAGTCGTGACAGGAGTTGCCAAACTTTCTAAGTAAGCCTCGCGACTGAAGCTGCCACTCATGAACCAGTCACCAACATGAGTCGTAAAAATACCAAAAACCTAGATTTTTGCAAAATATTCTAAGTCTTTTTTGTGACTGGGACTTTGACCCGCCAGAGAGTCGTGAATACCTTCTTAAAAGCTCGCGGCTAGGGCATGCAACTGGCTTGACACACGAGGCAAATCGCCAAAACAGGGTTGCACAGTTTTTGAAAATTTTGACATTTTTTAAAATAAAACACTTTCCAAAAACATATAAAACACTCAAAAATCTTTGTGTTTGATTAACATATAATTGAGCATGTGCAATATATTTAATCAAGTACGATCACACAAATAAATAAGGCATTTATTGAACATAGACATGTGTGATGTGTGTGGGTACCAAGGATGAGATAGTCCTTAGTCTAATGTGAAATTTCAATGATCAATTCAACCAAGACATACACAATTAGCACTAGGAAAAGTGACCTATCTCAATTATGAAAATATGCATATATGACCTCCCACAAAACTTGATAACATTATGTTGAAGCTTTTCATTTGGCTCCATGTACATCATAACATTTAATCATTTTGAATTAATACATCTTTTTTTGAGATCGATGCTTGAAATTTTTGATATTTCAATGTGATGAACAAGCCTTTGGTTTTTTTTTTTTTTTTTTTTGTTAGGCATCATACATTTTTAATAAAAAAGCTTTCCCTTTTTCCTAGTCAAATACTAGTATGTGTAATGGCTTTTGCAGCTCATTATCTCTTTTTATTTTGAGATTTACATTTGTTGAGTTTTTTAGGCAAAAATAAATAAATAAATAAAAGAATGGGAAGATATATAGGCACAAGTCTATACAAGTTTCAAGATCAACAAAACCATTGACTAATCATTCATGACAAGTTTGAAGAGTTATTACAACAGTCACATAGATGGCAAGATTTTTCCCACAATGATATGAGTGCATAAAGAACAAGCTATGCTCGTAAATGCAAAAAGTTATTAGTATAAAGGTATAAGGTAAAACATGCTTGTGACAATACATAATAATGTCAATCAAGCTTTTTAGATTTTCTACTTTTTATGTGTTTTGGATTTTTGACACAAAAACAAGTAAAGATTGACAAAAAAAAAAATGTAAAAACATTCAAAGCAAATAACGAACAAGCAAACACAAATTTTCAACACTTGCTGGAAAAGATAACACAAATCACACAACCAATCAAAGTCATAAAGCATAGGAAGTATTAATGCATGAACATGTTGAAATGCTTATGCATGCATACCCTTCTTCACCCACACGACACTTGCGTTTGGGGTGATATCCCTAGAGGATTAGGTACCATTATTCTGACTTTCAAACCTTCTGGTGAAGCTTGTCAAACAGGTAGTGAAAGCATCAATCATTTTCCTCACATCCCTCATTCCGGGATCACCTTCTTGACCTTTTGATTGCTCAGCAGTCCAATTCCCTTTGCCATGTCTTGGTCCTCTCAACCTTTGAGCACTTGAATTCTTCAATGCTTGAAGCTTATGACAATTAGGTCTAGTGTGTCCTTGAATTCCACAATGATGGCAGAAATGTTGAGTTTTTGGACTTCTTTGTGACTTTGGGAGTGATTTCCCTTTACCCTTAGGTTTGACCACTGATTGGTTAGGAGGCTTAGTCAAAAACCGTTAGTCAGTCACATTCCGCTTCTTTTCCTGCTTCACTTTCTCAAAAATTGAAGTTTCTACCACTGGTTCCTTAGCTTTCACAAACTTCATATCCTTGGACACTTTTTGACACTTGAATTGCTCTCTCTAGTGTATCCCAATCTGCTTTTGTAGAAGAAAGGTTCTTGATGAGCAAGCACTTCATCAAGCTTCTTGGAGGAAACCTGCTCTACCTTAGCATTAGCTTGAATCACCTCAAGCTCAAGGAATTTTATCTTTGAGTAGACTTTGGTCATCTCTCCATTCAGCGTTTCGACTTCACACTTAGTTTCCTTGTATCGTACTAAAAGACTCTTGTAGTCTTGCTCTGCTTTCTTCATTTTCTTAATGGTTACTTTAGCCACTTTTGCATATTCACCAGTCTTCTCAAAGAGGGAGTTGTAGGGCTCTTGTAGTCCCACGGTTCTTTCATCTTCCTCATCATCGGATTCCTCTACTGTCCCCATTGACTCCAATTAGTGTGCTTACCAAGCACTTCCACTAACACACTTAAATCATCCGAAGACTCCATGGGAGTAATGGTCATAAATGTAGAAAAGTTTCCCTCTCCATCACAGCTTTCATCTGAATTTGAATTAGAGGAGTCGGTGTCACTAAGAGTAGTGGCATACACTTTACCATTCCCTCTCAAATAGTTGGGACACTCTTTCTTGAGATGTCCATGACCATTGCATTCGAAGCACGTGATTCCTTGAAGGAATTGAGACTCCTCATCTTTCCTCTTGAAGTCATTTTTCTCATTTCCGAAACTTGGGAATTTTCCCTTCTCAGTAAATTTTCCATTTTTCTTGAATTTCAAGAACTTTCAAAAATTCTTCACCAGATATGCTACATCTTTCTCGACCTCATCCTCATTTGATGAGTCATAAGCTTCCACCCTTTCATTAATCGTCTTAAGAGCAAGGGATTTTCTCTTCCTTTGTGATGGCAATGACAACTCATAAGTTTGAAGTGAGCTAATTAGTTCTTGAACTTTGATATCATCAAGGTCCTTGCTCTCTTCAATTGCTGTAACCTTTGCACGGAAGCTCTCTGGCAATGATTGAAGGATTTTCCTCACTATCTTTGAGTCTTTCATCTTTTCACCTAAGTTGAACTTGCCAATAATCACCTCATTCAGCTTGCCATAGAATGAGTCAAATGACTTGTCTTCACTCATTTTTAGCTCTTCAAATTGAGTGGTTAGCAGAGCAATTTAGTATCCTTCATCTTCTCGGTGCCTTCATACATGGTCTCCAATATTTGCCACACCTCCTTGGCAATTGTAACATGAGATATCCTGTGAAAGTCATCTGGAAATACACACAAAAAATAGCATTTAGTGCCTTGCTATTTGCATTTGCTGCCGCAAGGGCCGCCTTATCCCATGTGGATTTAGCGGCCTCCGGCCTATTTCATCCTACATCTACACTTTCATTAATTGAACATAGAAATGCCATTATCCGGACTTTCCAAAATGCATAGTTGCTTCCTTCAAAATATGGAGGAGCATTCAAAGATTGAGATCGATCTATCTCAAACGAGATCATGGATCGCACTCAGGTAATTAAACCACAACAAGTGCACCCGTTCTAATACCAATTGAATGTTCAAATAATGTATAAAACACCTATGAACATTTGGACCCCCAATTCACAAATTACCTACACAAGCTTATAATCAAACAATGTATGTGCAGAATATGAAAATAAGCTAAAACAGAATTGGTAAAACAATCTAAACCAAAATTAATCACAACCGCAGCAGTAATTAAAAGGTAAAGATTAAGGGAAGAGAGATGCAAACACAAAGACAACACAGCGATGTGTTATCGAAGAAGAAACCGAAGTCCTTGGTGAAAAACCTTTTCGCCGCCCTCCAAGCGGTCAATAATCCACTAGAGAATAACGTTGGGATACATGAATAGCAGAAGACCCTCCAAGCCTAATCTACCCAATGCACCTAAGCCCTCCAAGCTTCTTACTCCAACAGGGTTACGCCGAACCTTGTCTTCTCTAGCTTACCGAATCCTGCAATCGCCCATTGTATCAACCAAAATGAATTGGTCCCTTTTGAACTGCTTCCCAAGCACCAAAATACCTTCTCATAGATATGGGTATGGTGAGATAGTAGGGTGTATAAGGAATGCGAAGAGTCAGTTACAACCAAACAAGGCATTCTGATGACTGGACCTCGTGACTGGAACGAGTCACGAGTTTGAGTCACGGGCTAACTACCTGGCTATACTGAAGGTTTTGTTCTGTAGTGCAACAGCTGGTGTGACCCTTCAACTCCTCCTTCATGCTTCACACGTGTGCCATTCTGGCGACTTACTAGTCGCGAGCCAGTCGCGAGCCTCTTCTTTAGTGCACACTCTCTCGTTTTTCTTCACACTCTCTCATGCACTACCTTTACATGATTCCCACCTAAATACAGGGTTTCTAAATGCTAAATTACAAGCAAATTTGGCACAGAATAAAGCCAACAAAATGATTGAATAAATTCAACCTTACATAAATCATCCTTAGGGTAAGCTTTGTTCAAATCACTGAAATCCACGCACATCCTTACCTTTCCATCCATCTTTGGTAAGGGCACAACATTGGCTATCCATTCAGCTTGGTGTACGGGTTTGATGAACGCTTTCAATTGTTTTGTGACCTTTTCTTTGATTTTTGGAAGCCGTTTAGTTTTCATATGCCTCAACTTCTGATTAACGGGTACCATGTGAGCATAGGTATCATTGCGGTGTTGAGCTATCTCGGGATCAATACCAGGCATATCTTCATAGGACCATGCAAATACTTCTTGAAATTCTGTGAAAAGCTCTTTAAGATCTTTCCTTTCTTTGTCATTTAGGGTTGAACCAATTATAATTAAGCGTGGATTCTCATTATTTGCCAAATTAAGAGTTTCAAAAGTTGGTTTCATAGATTCAATTTCCTTTTCCAATTGTTTATTAATTTCAATTTCAAATACATTAGAATCATTTAAGTGCATAATTTCAATATTATAGGACACATCAAAATAAGTGTAGATACCGTATTTTGTCAGCCCTTAATTTGCATGTCGGACCTCGAAAATTGTAAAATATTATCTTTTCTCCATGAGGCCATGGAAACATCTAGATTGACGTGTCGCAACCCGTTTGGGCATTGTAACTATTATATATATATATATATATATATATAAAAAAAAAAAAATAAAAAAAAACCAAAGAGTCAGTAGTGAAGTTGGAGGCATCCAAATCATATTCATTTGTAGGCCCAAAATGTCCTAACTATAAATGAAGCAAGGTGAAGGTGACTGTTGCTACCATTTTAAAATAAAAAAGGTAAAAAAATTCAGTTGCTCAAGTCTTTGCAAACAATTAAATGTTATTGTTCATGAGAGAGGGCCATAGATCATATTAGTTTTATGTTGATTTTAAAAGCGGACGATGAAAAAAAAAAGTCAGAAAAATTCAAAGAAAAGACAAAAGAAAAGCACCAATTTATCTTAATTAGATACAAATCCAAGCACAATTCTTCCAACATATAGTCTAAATGCATAAGTATAGAGAATTAGGACATTTTGGAAGTAGTTTAACATAAAAACAACTTTGAAATACAAAATAATTTCAACTTTAAAGACATAATGCTATGATGTTAACTATTTCATTTGGTCATAACTGGCTAGGTTAACAGCATTTACTGTAGCATTTTGTGCTACATTAGGGCCAAGGCTAGTATTTTCTTAACAAATTTGTGAAGGACATAATAGCTTACACTCATGATTCTTGTATTTGAATTCAGTCAGCTATTCAACTCAAAGTTTTGTTGATTTGGATAAAAGTGACTAAGAGTAATTAATAATATGTACAATTCCCCTACTACATAGCTAATTTGTCTTTAAGTTGTGTATGCTTAAATATTTAAAGCATTTAAAGAATGTAAATGTCAGTGGTACTTGTAAGGTTGAATTTAATCAACCATCTAATTGGCTTTATTCCGTGATCAATTTGCTTGTAATTTAGCACTTAGTAACCCTGTATTTAGGTGGAAAAATTGTAAGGGTAGTGTGTGAGAAGATGTGAAGAAAAGCTCAAGAGTGTGTAAGAAAAACAGAGCTTCGCGGCTAGGGCTTGCGAGTGGATCGCGACTGGCAAGCCGCCAAACGCAGGCACGTAAGATGCACACAGGGAAGTTGAAGGGTCGCGCTAGCTGTCACGCTATAAGGCAAAAGTCCTAAGCTGGCCAGGCCGTTACGTCACGACTTGAACTCGCGACTTGGACAAGCCACGAGACCAAGCTGCCAATTTGCCCTGTTTAGCAAAAACTGACGTTTTGCATTCCCCTCTCACCCTACTATATATACACCCTTATACCCATCATATTTGGAGAGCTTCTAGAGAGAAAAATTGAGAGAGAAATCCTAGAGAAAAAACAAGATTGCATCATCCCCAATCTTCACTAAGAGACTCCTCAAATTCCTCTACTCTCTTCCTCTTCATTGATACATCCTTGAGAGGTTATTAACCAAATCCTTTTCTCACCACACACACGTCTGTGAGAAGGTCTTTTGGTGCTAAGGGAAGTAGTTTGGAAGGGACCAATGGTTATTGGTTGATGATATGGGCTATAGCGGAATCCGGTAAGCTAGAGAAGAAATAGGTTCGGCGCAACCTCGTTGGAGCAAGAAGCTTGGAGGGCTTAGGTACTTGGGTAGATTAGGTTTGGAGGGTCTATTGCTGTTCATGTATCCCAATTACATTTTCTAGTGGATTATTGACCGCTTGGAGGGCGGCGGAGAGGTTTTACGTCGAGGGCTTCGGTTTCCTCTTCGATAACACATCGTGTGTTGTCCGTGTGTTTGCATCTTCCTTCCCTTTATCTTTGCCATTTATTTTATGTTGTGTATGTGTTTATATTTGGTTTAGATTGTTTATCAATTCTGTGTTTAGCTTATATTCATGTTCCGCACATCAATTGTTTGATAATAAGCTTGAATTGATATTTTGTAATTTGAGGGTCAAAACGTTCAAGGGTGTTGTATACCCATTTTGAACTTTCAATTGGTATCAGAGCGGGTACATTTGATTTGGTTTCATTACCTAAATGTGATCCTTGCCCTCTTGTGTCTTTTTGCCATGGATTGTACTTTGTATGCCTCTTTGTATGATTTGGTAGGTGATGAATGTAACATGCCATGTGTTTGTAAAAATGTCTTTATGAGTGTTAATCCTCATAATTGTGATGACATGTTACTTGAATTTATGGGTGTTGTTGACAAACTCTTAAAGAAAGAAGCTAAGAAGTTTTAAAAGAATTTGAGCAAGTTCACTTGTGAAAAGAATGATTTGATTCCTAAGCTCAATGAATCCAATAAATTGATTGAAAAATATAAGAAGCTTGCTGAAAATTCTCTTGAAAAGATGAAAGAGTTTAAATCTTTGAATATAGACTTGGATGCTAAACTTGTTTTGTCTAACAAACTTGTTAATGATCTTAAATCTGAAAATGAATCTCTTAAGATGCATGCCAAGTGTTTGATTGCTGAACCTATTGTTAAAAAGGATGAAAATATTTGTTGCAATCATGTTGTGGTACCCGATTTTGTTCTGATTGTGAGTTCTATCTCTAAAGACAAATCGGTGTACATTCCTCTACATAAAAGAAATCAAAAGGTGGAGAGAAAGGCTGTTAAGTCAAAGCCTCTATTTAGGTCTCAACCTAAGGCTTTGGATGGATCTAAATTTGTTCCAACTTGCCACCATTGTGGTGTGATTGGTCATATAAGACCTCAATGTTATAAGTTGAAGAGAGAACAAAACCTTGTTACTAGATCCCTTCCCAAAAAGCCTAGTGGACCTAAACACATTGTTTGTCACCATTATGGTGCCTTTGGTCATCTAAGACCTCAATGCTCTAAGTTTCATGCTTTTAAAAGAATTAACAGAAAAGATAAGCTTGAGCTTCTAGGAAGTTATGCTAAAAAGGGTAAACCGGATTTGAGTGATAATAGCATGTTGTTAAAGAAAGTGTTCAATGCTCTTAACTCCTTAACTATGTGCATCTCCGGTTCTCATTCTTCCAACCCTCGTCTCACTTTTCTTGAGACTCTCATTCCAAATAATCGTTCCGTTTGGATGAGGAAGGGTTCCTATGGTTAAGCTTTTGCTCTTTTGGTCCTTGATCTAATTCTTTCGATTTTTGTAGGACCCGTCATGCATTAGATGCTTCATTGTCATGCATTTGTGCATCATGCATTTTTTTCTGCATTGGTTTGTTTTGTTTTTTATCTTACTTTTATGTCTCTGTTTTGTGTGAGTAAAAATCCAAAACCACATAAAAAGTGAAAAATTCAAAAAGTGAAAAATTCAAAAAGTTTGATCGTATATGTTTGAGCACATATCACATGTGAGTTTTGCCTTGTACCTTCATACAAATGGCTTTATGCATTTACGAGCTTAGCTTGTTCTTAATGCACTTATATCTTTGTGGGAAAAATCTTGACATTTTTGTGTGATTGTTGTAAATCGATTTTCAAGCTTGTCATGAATGATTAGTCAGTAGTCTTGTTGGTTTTGAGACATGCATAGACTTGTTCCTATATATCTTCCCACTCTTTATTTTGTTGTTTTTGATTAAAGAGCTCATCAAATGTAAATCTCCAAATGAAAAGAGATATTGAGCTGCAAAAGCTTATCGCACATACTAGTATTTGACTAGGAAAAAGGAAAAGCGACCAAAATAAAAATGTATGATGCCCTAAGAAGCCAAAGGCTTGTTCATCAAATTGAAATATCAAAAATTTCAGGCATCGATCTCTAAAATGAGATGTATTGATTCAAAAAGATCAAATGATTTGAATTGTAAAGAAGCCAAATGAAAAGTTTCAAAGATATGTAATCATTTTCTTGTGGGAGGTCATATATGTTCATTTCTATAATTAAGATAGACTACTTGATTTAGTACTAGTTGTGTATGTCTTGATTGAATTGATCATTGAAACTTCACTCTAGACTATGGACTATTCCACACTTGATACGCACACACAACACACATGCCTAATGTTCAATGAATGCCTTATTCATTTGTTCGATTGTACTTGTTTAAATGTGATGTGTGTGTGCTCAACTTTATATGGATCAATCCAAAAAGGTTTTTGATTATTTTATATGCTTTTGGAAGTTATTTTTATCACTTTTTGTGTTCATGTTTAGTGCATACATTGTTTTTCAGTGTTTAAACATGTTCTGGGTTGAAAAACAAGTGTCAGAATTTTTGGCCACTTAATTTGGCGACTTGCAACCAGCCAAACCAAGCTGTGAGTTTTCGCAACTCATTTTGGCGACTTGCCCAATCGCAAGCCCAGTCGCGAGTTCACACAGAATGGTTTCGTGGCTCACTGGCGATTCGTTCGCGACTCGCCCAGTCGCCAAATGCCCAGAATCAGCTTTTTAAAGAGTTTTTTCGTGGGAACTTGTTTTAAACCTCTCCCATCCTCTCTTAAACCCCTTTTTTACTATTTTTACATCAAAACCCAATCAATTTGAATGGTTTTTCATTCCATTAACATCTCTAAGGTAATTATATACTCTTTTCATTGTTTTTTTGATCATTAGATTATGTTTTGGAGAGTTTTGTGCTCTTGGTTGGAATTCTTATCATAGGGGTTGGAAAAACTTATTTTTGTCAAATTTTTTGCACGAGATTGGTTTCTTTTGATGATTTGCTTTGGATGTTGGCTCTTTGTGGCAAAAAGAGCATGTATTTAGGGTGGATTTCATAATGTTCATGCATTGTTTTACATTGTTGTTCGTAGTGTGCACACTAGGTGTTTGATAAAATGCCTCTTAGGCATTTTATCACTTATTTGGACTCTGATGAGTACCAAACTTTGGGGTTTCTCATGTTTCCTCATTAGGAACATGTTTGGTTCATTGGTTGTGTATTTAACACACCTTACCCCACATGTGCATTTTTCATGCATTGGTCATGCATTGCACTTGCCACCTCTTGCACACACCTTTGCTACCCTTGTCATGCATTGGTCTATTCCTTGTTTCTTCATCCTAGCATGTCATGTTTACCTTATGCTTTGTAGCATTTTGTTTCATCTTAAGTTTGAGCTTTATTTTCTCATGCATCATTGCACCCCCCATGCATCATTATCATTGTTCATGCCTTCATCTCTTGCCCTTGTTTCTTCTTGACCCTTTGTCTATTCCTGACAAAAAGGGGGAGAGTATACTCTAGGGAGTATACTGGAGAGTTTTTGTCATTTCTATATGACCCTTGTGCACATTCTTAGGGGGAGAAATTCTATTTCTCGTGCACACTTGTAAGGGGAGAGATATTCCATAGGGGAGATGCATGTATCAAGGGGTAGAAGACATTGAGCTAATAAAAAATACTTTGTCTTGGTGTTTGGTATTTGATCAAGTTGCTCACATGTTTCACATCATGTTTACTTGATCGCAATTTATTTGTTACATTATATTTGTCTGTTTATTACTTGCTTTACCTTGAGGGTTTAATGTGTTTTGTGTAAGTGTTTCAGGTTACAAATATATATGTTCCAAGTTCATCACAGCTCTTATGATTCATGATAGGGGGAGTGATATGATAAATGAAGTACTATTTACCGTTTTGTACCTGCTACCTTTGTAGGTTTTTAAGGTTTATGTTTTTGTTTTGTACCCATGTTGCTTATGTAAGCTTTAAGGGTTTGGTTTTATGCACTTTTGTAGAATTTTATGGTTTGTGCCATGTATTTGCAATACTTTGCTTATGCAGCCTTTGTGCATTGTGCTTTTGGTACTTGTTAGTGCTTTACATTATCTTAAGTACAACACTCTTGTGCCCTTGTAGGATTGTTCCTAGATGCATATGTGTTTGTATGCATTGGTTGAGTGTTGGACTTGCAAATGATACTCTTCAATTGAGCTTATCATTTTGCATGTCCGGATGTTCATTCCTTGTGTGAATGAACATAGTAATCACTTTCACTTAAGTGACTATTGCTGTTGATCTTGCCATGAATTATTGCTTTTATGCCTATGTTCATTTTTGCTTGATCATGCTTATTTTGCTCCATATGCATATTAAGTTTTCTACATACAATGATATTGCTATGTTATTATGTTTCAGGAGTTACTTATTCATATGTTCAAGAGCTTTACAGAATCTAGAGTTAGATGTGAGTGAGTTTTGTTCAACTATTCCCAACTCACGTTTTAAGTCTAGAGTCTGTTGTAGGGTTTTGTCACGGAATAGCCAAAGGGGGAGATTGTAAGGTTGAATTTAATCAACCATCTAATTGGCTTTATTCCGTGACCAATTTACTTGTAATTTAGCACTTAGTAACCCTGTATTTAGGTGAAAAAATTGTAAAGGTAGTGTGTGAGAAGATGTGAAGAAAAGTTCAAGAGTGTGCAAGAAAAACAGAGCTTCGCGGCTAGGGCTCGCGGGTGGATCGTGACTGGCAAGCCGCCAAACGCAGGCACGTGAGATGCACACAGGGAAGCTGAAGGGTTGTGCCAGCTGTCACGTTACAGGACAAAAGTCCCAGGCTGGTCAGGCCGTTATGTCGCAACTTGAACTTGTGACTTGGACAAGCCGCGAGACCAAGCCGCCAATTTGCCCTGTTTGGCAAAAACTGACGTTTTGCATTCCCCTCTCACCCTACTATATATACACCCTTATACCCATCATATTTGGAGAGCTTCTAGAGAGAAAAATTGAGAGAGAAACCCTAGAGAAAAACAAGATTGCCTCTTCCCCAATCTTCACTAAGAGACTCCTCAAATTCCTCTACTCTCTTCCTCTCCATTGATACATTCTTGAGAGGTTATTGACCAAATCCTTTTCTCACCACACCCACGTCTGTGAGAAGGTCTTTTGGTGCTAAGGGAAGTAGTTTGGAAGGGACTAATGGTTATTGGTTGATGCTATGGGCAATAGCGAAATCTGGTAAGCTAGAGAAGAAATAGGTTCGGTGCAACCTCGTTGGAGCAAGAAGCTTGGAGGGCTTAGGTACTTGGGTAGATTAGGCTTGGAGGGTCTATTGCTGTTCATGTATCCCCACTACATTTTCTAGTGGATTATTGACCGCTTGGAGGGCGGCGGAAAGGTTTTATGCCGAGAGCTTTGGTTTCCTCTTCGATAACACATCGTGTGTTGTCCGTGTGTTTGCATCTTCCTTCTCTTTATCTTTGCCATTTATTTTCTGTTGTGGATGTGTTTATATTTGGCTTAGATTGTTTATCAATTCTGTATTTAGCTTATATTCATGTTCCGCACATCAATTGTTTGATAATAAGCTTAAATTGATATTTTGTAATTTGTGGGTCAAAACGTTCAAGGGTGTTGTATACCCATTTTGAACTTTCAGTACTGAACTCTTAACTTCCAAGGATTTGTTCACAAATGATGGAAATATTATACCTGAGCACTTATTATCTCTAACTAATGCATAAATTATTATGAAATTTGTAATTCTCATGCCTATAGTGGTTCTTTTTTAAGAGAACCATCTATAGCTCACGATATCAATGGAATAAGAATAACAAATTCTAAAAAAAATATAAATTATGCAGTAAACAAAGAAGGCACCAAATTACCAATCAAAGTGAGTACTGGCTTTGCAATGCCCCAATTTATACTATCTTCCCTTGGCCTTGTTCTTCCTCATTTATTGGCCAACAATCTCTTTTTTTTTTTTTTTTCTATATTAATTAACACATGTCGGAGCAAAGCAAAAACAACAAAATTGAACTTTATGTGATATCCCAAAACATTAATAGTGAAACTAAAACAAACCCAATTTTTTAATTAGACTGTATAAATGGGAAACTCAATACAAATCAAACCAAAAAAAAAAAAATCCGTCTTTGTTTCTCATAAAAGACCTTAAAACACAACAAATTTTTCCAACATACTCAAAATATGTCTTTACCTACACTTTACAGGGTCCAATTGTATCCTTATGGTTGCAGAATCTTGATGAGTAATGCCTCCCTAAAATCAAAAAAACCCAATTTTAATTTCTTTACAACTAAACCTGATAATAATCAAGTAATTGAATAACTTTGTGACAAAGTGTACTTGTAACATGTATGTCACAGTCAAAAAACCTATAAAACAGAATATATATCAGAATATACTGAAATTATCATACACAATGAGTCAAGATTAATGAACACACATAATATCAAAGATAACAATGAGTGCAGAACCTCTGAGTGGATGATCTAGAAATCCACTAAGAGGAATCACTGTAATCCATATCAATCAAAAAAAATGAAATTTGAAAAAGATCAAAATGAAAAATTTTCATACATTAAAAATAGTCAAACATTAGAAAAATCCAAATTCTTCAAGTCAATCTTGAAAATCTAATACCCAGATGATAAAAATTCAAGAAAACAAAATAACCATGAATCAAAATTGACATAAACCAAACTTTAAGGAGTCAACCAAACTTTTAAGGAGTGAGAAGACTACGGTTGGAGAGGGAGTTGAAGGCAACCTTAGAGGTAGAATGCTCGACATGTTCGGTGGAATCAGAAATTTCAAAGTGAATGGGAGCAAAAGAAATAGAATCAGAAAAGAGTCGAGTTTTTTTTTTTTCAAAGATATCGTGTCGCTTGCATGGTATTCATATAACTCTAACATCGAATTCTACAAAGGATAATTAGAATCTACCAAGATTTTTCTCTACAAATGTTTGGCTACCCCAACCTTATCATGTGAAGAATTGGAACAGAAGTAAAAAAAAGGGGGAAAAATTGGAGTTTGATTTTAAATTAAACTCATATTTAAGTAATTAAGATTTGAAATTATATATCAACAAATAATACACATTGCTTCTGTAATTTTTTTGCAGAAAATAAACTGAACAATAAGGAGGAAAAAATGGAGTGAAACAGAACAAACAATATGGAGAATCACCTTCACCTTCGACTAACTTGAAAGCCCATCCTTCAAGACTTGTAATGTCCAATCTTCTAAATCTTGGTTGCTTCAATAGATTTTCTTTTGAAATAGAGCAATGTGAGTATTATCGACAACTATAACAAAACACATTGTAGACAATCCATTAAATGATGAACATGACATCAAACAGTGATATAGATGTGTATATTACAAATTAACAATTGAATATGAATTTAACTCCAACTATTGAATGAAATTTGGTTTATTAAATAAAGGAGCAAACAAACTTTAATACAATCAATCACCCCACTAAAAATATGGTGTAGTACTCTTAAATTTCACTGGTTTAAATAGATCATTGGTTTTTTTTTGGTGTGGTATTCAAAAAAATATATATATTAAAATGAGACACACATGTTCAGCAATCTTGAACAACCATACTAACCAACCCAAACTTTCAAAACAGAAATAAAATCGCCACAAAATGAAAAATAGCAGTAGCCTTAACATAACATTCCACACTCTAGCATATAAAAAACCGAAAGATTATATTACCCATTAAACTTGTTTACTGTTTCTTAATGTACAAAACTAACTTACGTTTACAATGCCCATATAATAATTATAGAAAGGGAAAACCAACGTAAGATAAATACAACAAAAAATTCCATACATCAAACCAAAACAAACCTAGAATCAAAACCAAATTAAAGAATCCCAGGAAAACAAAAATCCAATAAAAATTGCATTAAAAAAAATTCAATACCAGAATTTTAATGATTCTTGTTAGGTTCTAAGTATTTAGGAACTAATGTATTAGAATTCTAATTTGTATTGTTGGCAAACCATGGTCAAAACAGGTTGTTAGTCTTGTTTTAGACTTGCTCAAAGTATGTCTTTTATGTAAAGTTGGAATCGAGTTAACTGCAGAATTAAGTGTGCAATTCTGACTGGCTCGATCGAAAGTTAGACTCGATCGATCGAAAGTCGGCCAGAATGTTTTTTTTCTGCAGAATTTCCAACTCAGCATTAAGCCCATATAACGTGTAGGGTTTTATGTTTTGCCCTAGGTATAAAAGGGAAACCCTAGCCACGTTTTAGAGGTGGCTCTATTTGCTGTGTGTGTGAATCTCTTATGAGATCTGAGAGCTCCGCCTTCACACATGCTTAGGATTATCAAGAAGGAGATTTGATTGAGAGCATGATGATCATTCAGTTACAGCACTAAAGAGCTTAAAGATACACAAGCGGGTGTGCTTGTACTTGCTGGAGAATCTAAGAAAGAAAGAGTCTGTGGTCTCAGAGCTTGCACGTGGTCATGTCAGTAAGTTTTCTACTGGTAGGGTAGCAATAGAATGTTAGTGGTCTAAGTTCTGTTGTAAAACTTCGATTCTTTCATTAGTGGATTCAGTTTACCTTGAAGATAGTTGGGTTAAATCCTCCCCAGGGTTTTTACCGGTTTGGTTTTCCTAGGTGATCATATATTTGTGTTCTTTATATTTTCGTTGCTTTACATGATATGATTGTTATTGTGTTAACCTATATTTGAAATTGGACTAAGTAATAACTTGGCTTGTTAACTAGGTTAATCAAATTGTGTTTTAAGGGGTCTAAAAAACAAATAATTCTACTTTGGTATAACTCTGACAACAAAGGAAGAAGAAGACGTAGAAACTTTGCAAAAAACAAAAATCAATTAAGAGGAAAGAGAAAGAGGAAAAGAAGCACACCACAAAGCAACGATTGGGTTTTTTGAAGGATGGCTCAGTCGGCTAGGTCAGACTAATGGATAGGCTAGGAGGTGATCGTGGAGGCCACTTTTGCCTTCAACGGTGGCGATGTCAACACCCCCGGTTTAGATTAAGCCTGCTTCTTTATTGTTGTTAGATTCAGAGAAAGGCGAGAGATAAAGAAGAAGGAAGGGTTGTGCAATTTTGTGCACTTGTTATTATAGGGTTATATCATACTGTGTTAGACTCAAATGAGGAAGACAAAGAAACTGTTTCAATTATGTGCAGTTATAGAGAGAGATAAGACGAATATAAAGAAGAATTAAGAAAGAAAAAGTTTTTTTTTTTTTTGGGGAAAGGAATATGAATATTGCTGTAGACACAAACTATTTTACAATATTTATACAAACTGTTGATGTGGCTTATGTAATTTTTAAACAATCATTGATAAACATAAATCTTATGTTAGTGATTAGAACTAATAAGAATTTGCTACATCAATTTTGTAAAAATGTTATAAAATAGTTTGTGATTGTAATATTACTCAAGGAATATTAAAAGGCCAAAACGTTGTTTGTTTCTGTAGTTTATGGTCTGTTTGGATACCACTTATTTTGTTGAAATTGAAAACTTATTATTGAAAGTACTGTAGATAAAGGTAAAAGTTTGTTGAAATAGTACAGTGGGGTCTATGAATTGTACCAAAAAGTACAATGGGGCCCATGAATAGTAATAAAAATAAGCTGAATAGTGAAATAATTTTCATTTTTCATAGGTATCCAAACGGAGGCTTAGTATATTTTTCTAGTTATAGGTGTTATCTTTTAAAGAAGAAAAATGATGTGTTCATAACATTTTTACAACATTTTTACAACAAATCTTAAGTGGCAGGTTGTTATTGGTTGCTATTGTTGGGGTAAAAATGTAATCTTAGTATTAGATTTAAAATGAACTTGAAGTTTTTTATTTTTTTTCTAATGAAATATAAGCTAAAATTATTTGGAAATGTGTGAAATTTATAAGTTCCCGCTAGAACAGTGGAACTAAACACCAACCATAGCAAAAAATGGTATTGAAACGTCACTCTTATTCCACCAAATGAAAAGGCACAATGTTTCGTTATTTTTAAACGTAAACGTAGCATTAATTTTATGTGTGTGTGTATATATATATATATATTTCATAATTTTTTGTATGAATAGAACAGAATTTCAACTTATGATTTTTATGGTCAAATCAAGGAACAAAATTGGTTTTTGGTGTAGAACCCCATAAATACTAGTAGTGTATTTAGTGCATTTTCATCAAAGGTGCTAAAAATGCTATTGTAGGGACTCAATTTGTAATGGACCCATGACAATAAAACTTGTAGAGATGTGGGTGCCAGGGGTTAGACATTAGCAATACAAACAACGGATAATGTGAAATCAACAGGCGTAATAACAAGGTAATTTTGCTGAGTGTTTTCTATGAGGATAAGGACCATGACTCTAGTTAGGTGTTTATAAGGATCTTTATAATGACATCGGATAAGTGTTTGTGAGGATCCTAATGATTTTGGTTAAGTGTTTGTGAAGCGTATTCGTCCTCGGCTCAGTCCGAGGAACTTTTTTTCTTAGAGTTGATCTAACTCCTGTCCTTTTTTTTTTTTTTAGGACTTATTCCTCTCCCTTTTATGCTAGGAATCCTCTTGATTATATAGTATTGTTTTAGTTAATCTTAGCCGTCCACTTGTCAGTTATCCGAACTCTGTGTATAAGGGTTTGTCCCATCATCTGCTTTTGCAGGCTTTATGTTAGTTCTCAGCCGCCTTTGCAAGCCTTCTATTAGTTGGAGTGACCAAGGCACCTGGGTTTGCTGGTCACTTCACCATCAAAGCGGCCAAAATGTTAGTGGAGTACATTTAATGGGTGGGAGATATTTTCCCTTCATCAACTTCGATTCGCCGAGGAGGTGGGCATCCTCGGCGAGGCCCCTTGAGGGCTTGGGTTTTTCCCTTTTACTCTCGGCCTCTATATTCTCCTCGGCGCGGGCCTTAGGCCGGCTATGGAGTGGACCGGGGTTGTTTAAATATTTGGGGCCCTACAATAGCCCCTCAAAATTCTGCTGCACGACCTCTAGGGCGGGGAGGAGGATTTTGACTTCCTTGGCACATTTTCATACTCTGTTGAGCCTTACCTCACTGTCAGTGTTACCGTTACTTCAACTACTTTTACAATTTATTTTTGGCGCTGAGGGCCTGTCTGAGGAATTTTTTCCTTGTTTTTACAGTGCTTTTATCTTTCTAGTTTATACTTTTTCTGCCTGAGCTTTTTATTGGTTCCTTTAGGAGGGGTAGGTTTAAGTTGCTTATGCTTTAGCGCTCAGTTTCTCGTGGTTTTCATCCTTGACAGGGCTCATTATTTAGCATCGAAAGGGTTGGCTTTGCCGTAGATTTGGGTTCGTGGTCGGTACAAGGACCCTGGTTCTGTTCAGCGCTTACACCGCCCTATAGTGACCAGTTTCAACATAGGTTTGAGTCTGAAGACCATACAAGACCTTGGCTTTTCTTAGCACTTAGTATTCTATGAGGAAGTGGTCTCCCTGTTGGCTTGAGTCCTTGGACCATATAGTGCTTAAGTTTTATCTAACACTTGGTTTCCAATCTGAAGTATCTGGTTTCCCAGAGGCTTGGGTCCGAAGACCATGTAATGCCTTGGTTCTGTTCAGTACCCAGTTTTCTCATTTTCATCTGAAGTATCTGGTTTCCCCAGAGGTTTGGGTCCGAGGACCATGCAATGCCTTGGTTCTGTCCAGTACCCAGTTTTCTCATTTTCATTTGAAGTCTTTGGTTTCCTAGTTTCTAATCTGAAGTATCTGGTTTCCCAGAGGCTTGGGTCCGAAGACCATGCAATGCCTTGGTTCTGTCCAGTATCTGGTTTCCCCAGAGGTTTGGGTCCGAGGACCATGCAATGCCTTGGTTCTGTCCAGTACCTAGTTTTCTCATTTTCATCTGAAGTATCTGTTTTCTCCAGAGGTTTGGGTCCGAGGACCATGCAATGCTTTGGTTCTGTCCAGTACCTAGTTTTCTCATTTTCATCTGAAGTATTTGGTTTCCCCAGAGGCTTAGGTCCGATGACCATGCAATGCCTTGGTTCTGTCCAATACCTAGTTTTCTCATTTTCATCTGAAGTATTTGGTTTACCCAGAGGCTTGGGTCTGAGGACCATGCAATGCCTTGGTTCTGTCCAGTACCTAGTTTTCTCATTTTCATCTGAAGTATCTAGTTTCCCCAGAGACTTGGGTCCGAGGACCATGCAATGCCTTGGTTCTGTCCAGTACCTAGTTTCCTCATTTATTTATTATCTTATCTATTTATCCGTTGCCATTTAATTCTACATCGCTATAATCTATAATAAATATTAAACGAATACACTTTTCACGCAACATAATAACACACGCAAGCTGGAGTTGGGATAGGATAAGACCCTGCTCTGTTCTGTCTCTTCGTTTGACGTGACTCTTTTGATTACGAGGCGTCTCTTGGGTCGATTGAGTAACGCGTTTTGACGTTTCGGTGCCTCCTCGTTAATGAGGCGCCTCCTCATTAATGTCAGTTATGGATTTACGAGGATCTAACGGCTGATAAGCCCCTTGGAATTTGGGCGGAATTATTGCTTCCGGAAATCTCTCCCTAGGAATTAATGTGGATTGGCTCTCACCAACTTTTCGCCCTTTATAAAAGGCGTTCTTGGGGCAACATTTTCCTTCATACTTGACAAACATCCGTCTTAAACTTCTCCCAATAATATTGCCTAAAGGTTCTGCAAGAAATAGCAGTTTGAGCCCCTTCTAATGAATTGGCCCCTGGAAAGGGGGTTCCCGAGGATGCTGAGCCCCTATCAGGAGCCGAGGATGGCACCCCGACCTTGGACGTCACGTTGGGGTTGGGGTAGGAGAAGTCCAAAGATTCTCCTTTTTTTCAACCTAACCAGAGGTGGAACCTTCCTTGCCGTTTGGAGGAGGATCTAGAAAGAACGTAACCTCCTTCCCTTGGGTATGGGCCGTTGACCCTCCAAGCCGGTAGCGATGGGGGTGGGAGGGAAACCAGGCGGAACCCAGAAGTGGAGCCATCCTGTTGTTAGGATTAGTGCCCTTAAATCCTATTGAATGATGCTGTGTATGATATTAAGTGACATTGTGTTAGACATTATGTATGACTTAATATTATGTTTAATAAATTTGTTTTATTATTATCTGAAATAATGGTAACATGAATATTCGGACATTATCATATAGTCCATGAAATGCATAGTATGTGATTTATGTAAAGAGTCACAGAAGATATAAATCACAAGTTCTTTGTAAACTCAGAATTATAGTTCGTAGTCGGTGATGAAATTGGGCATTTCATCTGCGAAGACTATAACATATCAACTACGATGATTTGTCTTGATCATGGAAGTGAAGACTTCTAGTTGATGTGTTAATATGTTTTAAGAGTTAAGACATATTGAACTGGACCGCTGTGAGATTTATTATTTGCCTAAGGACTGTCAAAAGAATAATAAATCTCACGACTTACATTTGCATGAACTCTTAATCCTGAGAGAATAATGGACCTGATCATAAGGTGTAGGTTGCTTTGATATATCAGGAGTGAGATCTATAGTAATGGTCAAAACCTCAGTATGTTGGGCAGCCACATTAAGTGTTGATGGAACATGTATTCTCAAGATGGAATTCATAATCTCTTAACGGAGATATAAAATATTCCCTTGAGATAAGTTTAATGGGTTTGTTATTCAGGGAGTTAGGCCTAACCACTTTAGTAAGTAGTTACTAAAGTATATATTTATGGAATTGGATTTCATAAATATATAATAAATAACATTAAAGGATTAAACCGGGGACTCAAGGATCAAGATGTAGTAATTTACAAAGTGGCAGTCTACATTATTAACTTTGTATTACTACGAATATTTTATGAAGGGGTTGCATATATAATAAAGTCTTGAGATATAATATATATAGATAAGACCTAGAGTGTAACTATATTTATATAGTGGTATTAAATATAGTTAATGGTAACTTTGGACTTGTCAAGAGTTGACAGAAAAGCCCAAGGCCCATTGGAGCTAGTGTCTTATTGGTCCCTTTTAGTCCCACTCCAAGCCACACACTTAAGCCCAATTGGTAAGGCCCAAAAGGTTAGTCCAATTTTATATATTGGTTAGATACAAAGGGAAAACGTACAGAAAAATATTGGTAAGAAAAACATCATTGTAGTGGTGTGGAAGTGAGTTTTTGGTACTCACTAGTCATCCCTTTGTTACCAATTTGAGAGACCACACATCTTGGGCGACTAGTGGAATTGGAGTGAAGATTAAAAGTATTCCCGAGTGCTTCAATCTTTGTTTTGAAATTCACCGCTTCAAGGTACGATCTCTTGTTCTCAAAATTCTGAAATTTACTTAGTACGTGTTATCAATATCGAATGAAGTAGATCCGTTCAAAACTTATTTTCCGCTGCACTTATCTTTAATTCCATCACCTGTGCCGCGGCCTCTTCCGCCTTCCATGTTGCCTTCTTTTTTCCTTTTCCCTTTTATCTCTTCTATTTTTGCTCCTCAACCAGCCTTCCCCTCTTCATTTCCTCTTCTCTTACTTCTCATCCAGCCTTCTTTTCTATTTTTTGTTCCTCAACGAGCCTTCTTTTCTATCTTTTGATCCTCAACGAGCCTTCTTTTCTATCTTTTGTTCCTCTGCCAGCTTTGCTAGGCGTCTGTCTTTGTAGTTAGCTTTAGAACAAGCCCCACGGGCATCACTTGTAAGAGATGTAACTTTTTCTTCGTATATTAATAAAGAAGTAGACTTGCTTTATCTCTTTTTACTTTTCGCATGTTCTTGTTTCTTGTGATTGTAGACTTCTGGATGAATGTTGTTGCTGTAAACTGTGTTGTTCTGGGGTTTTTTTTTTTTTTTTTTAAGTGTTGCTCTTGATTTTTTCAAACCAACCGTCGCACTTGCTAGTGCACAAGTCCGCCCCACGGTGGGCGCCAATTGTAGGGACTCAATTTGTAATGGACCCATGACAATAAAACTTGTAGAGATGTGGGTGCCAAGGGCTAGGCATTAGCAATACAAACAACGGATGATGTGAAATCAACAGGCGTAATAACAAGGTAATTTTGCTGAGTGTTTTCTATGAGGATAAGGACCATGACTCTATTTAGGTGTTTATAAGGATCTTTATAATGACATCGGATAAGTGTTTGTGAGGATCCTGATAATTTTGGTTAAGTGTTTGTGATGCGTATTCGTCCTCAGCTCAGTCCGAGGAACTCTTTTTCTTAGAGTTGATCTAACTCCTGTCCTCTTTTTTTTTTTTAGGACTTATTCCTCTCCCTTTTATGCTGGGAATCCTCTTGATTATATAGTATTGTTTTAGTTAATCTTAGCCGTCCACTTGTCAGTTATCCGAACTCTGTGTATAAGGGTTTGTTCCATCATCTGCTTTTGTAGGCTTTATGTTAGTTCTCAGCCGCCTTTGCAGGCCTTTTATTAGTTGGAGTGACCAAGGCACCTGGGTTTGCTGGTCACTTCACCATCAAAGCGGCCAGAATGTTGGTGGAGTACATTTAATGGGTGGGAGATATTTTCCCTTCATCAACGTCGGTTCGCCGAGGAGGTGGGCATTCTCGGCGAGGCCCCTTGAGGGCTTGGGTTTTTCCCTTTTACCCTCGGCCTCTATATTCTCCTCGGCGCGGGCCTTGGGCCGGCTATGGAGTGGGCCAGGGTTGTTTAAATATTTGGGGCCCTACAGCTATATTTTAGCATTTTTAGCACCTCAAATGATAAAAAACCACTTACATCAAACATTCTAAATCTTAAAAAAATTAGTACCGAGCTACAGTAGAATCTTATTTTTGAGACCCTACATTAGCAAGATGTTAGAGTTTTTTAATTTTTTTTCCTTTTCTCTCTCTTACTCTCTACTTTCCTCTCTCTTTCTCTTTCTCCTTCACAGACCACCATACGCTCTCAATCTTAGTCTCGAACTCTCTACTTTCCTCTCTCTTTCTTTACGAGCTGGCGCAGCTGTTGATCTTTCTTTGACTGTTGATCTTTCTCATCTCTCTGTAGGACAAGTTGATTTCGTGGGTGGTGGTGGATCGTCCTTGTTCGTGATTTCATGGGTCTGGGTTGATTTCATGGTTTGGTGGTGTATCGGCGAGTGTGGGGTTTAGGTTGATTTCGTGAATTTGGGTGGTGATGGTTCGCAAGTGTGGCTGATTTTGGTGGGTTTTGTGGTTGGGGCTGAGATCGGGGTGGTGGGGTTTGGTTGGGGTTAGGAATGGGTTGGGTGGGTGGTGGTGGGTTTTGGTTGGGGTTGAGATCGGGGTGGGTGGGTGGTAGGTTTTGTGGTGGCTGTTGGTATTAGAGTGAGGCTGGGCTGCAGTGGTGGGGTTCAGATTTGTAGGTTGTGGGTGGAATTGATGGTGGTTCGGATTTGCATCTGGGTTGTAATTGTTTTTGTTTTTTATTGATTGATGGTGGTATGAGGATGTGGGTTTGGGTGGTGATGAGGTTGTGGGTTTGAGTTTGTGATTTTGGTGGTTGGGGATTGTTGTGGCTGCCGACTGGTGGTTTTTTTATTATTATTATTTTATTATTTTTATTATTATTATTATTTTATTTTTTTTATGGTGGTGGTGGTTGGCAGTGGCTAGCCATGGATGTGGCTGTGACTGGGGTTGCTCAGACTGAGAAGAAAGTGGTGGGTTTTATCAGAGAAAGAGAGAGAGACACAGTAGTAAAATAAAAATAATGTTATTTAAATGAAATTGTAAAAAAAAAAAAAAAAAAAAAGGATGTTAGATGTTGGGTGTATTGTAAAGTGGTATGTTAAAATTGATAAAGTAGGATTTTAAGATAGTAAATGCTAAATTTTTTAGAATGTTTGATGGGAATGCTCATGGACCCATTTGTTACCATTGTTTAAATAACAATTTTCAGTATTTAAACAATACTAGTTAAATACACGATGCACGAGATAGTTAAATAAATATTTAAACAATACGCGATGCATGGGATAGTTAAATAAATATTTAATTAATCAACCTCACATTAAAAGAAAAAGCTAGTTAAATAAATATATGAAAGTACAAAATTCCAAAATTAAATCATAAAGGGGAAAAATATTCAAAATTTAAATTTGAAAAATCCAAAATACTAAATGAATAAAAAAATATGTGAAATAAGAAACAAACCCTTTCTCATTCTGATTGAGGTGTTCTTTTGTCTTTGTATATAGCATTAAATTTTATAGTCTTTGTATATAGCACTAAATTTTATGTTTTTGACTTTCTGTTATACTTCTTGCATTTTCCCCTCCCTCTCTCTATTTTTCTTCATTCTTCTTCTTCAATGCTCCTCTCTCAACATACTCTTCATATCTCTTTCTTTCTCTTTCCTGGGGTTGCTGCCACTTGCTCTCTATCGCTCTCTCTCTTCCCTTTTCTGAGTTGCAATCAAATAAATTAAAAGAGAAAGATTGTAAATTAAAGAAAAGCTTCACAAATCATTTAACCAAAAGCATAAAAGTGAAATAAGAAAGAGCAAGGGAATCAAACTTTTGAGGCTCATGACTCAAGCTTTGTGAACATGCAGGCCCCTCATATTCATTGAAGAACAAAAGAAAACGAAGTGGATAGCTTTATATTTATTGGCTGCTTTTCAAAGGAACACCACTCCTTCAACTGATGACGTAAGCGTAGCCTATACATAATAATCACCAAAGGCATGGTGAAATTGACCAAAACTCAATTACAGATCTGAAAATAACATGTATACATATACCATATAAAAGTTTAATACTCACTGATAATTGTCCACAAAACCGCATGAAAAGAAATAAAATAAATAAATAAACAACAACAACAACAACAAAATACGCTTTACAAATTAATGCCAAGTGCATGTTCTTCCCAAATGATCTCTTAGGCAACCCATTTCATGTTGACCATAGACTAATCCAATTTCCTAAATCAAAACCAATCCACCACAACATCAAAACCTAAGTCATATTTAAAATCCAAATTTTCAAAAGGGAAAACAAAAACCTTACCAATGGATGTATATAGAGGGTTGTATATAGAAATGGACCCAAATTAGGGTTTTAACCTCTATAAAACCAATTCTAATTCAAAACCAAATCTACCACAATTACATACAATGCATTTAGGGCATGTTTGGTAGACTGTAATGATGATTACATTGGAATAGGAATAGGTATTACAAGGAATGCAAGATGCTGTAATGTAATAATTATTCCTATTCAGTTGTTTGGTAACCCTATAGTAATAGAACCCTGAATATGTATTCCATATGTTTGGTACAACATCTTAAAACAATGTAATGAAAGCTTTTTAAATCAAATTGCCTAAAATACCCTTATTATAATAAATACAGTTTTTTATAAGGATTACTTTAATAAACCCAATTTTAAATGAAGACCTCTAATGAAAATCTTTTTTTTGGTTTAATAAATCAAATCTTTTTTTTTGGATTACTTTCATTTCATTGCATTAAAATTAACTTGTCTTTTTTTTGCTTCTCAACGTGTCTTCTTCTCAATGTTGTCTCACACCTGTAAAATGTGCCCAACAAACAGTATCACTTTTTCATTATTCATTCAACTGTAAATACTACCAACAACTAAATATCTCAGTTTGAAACCCCATTCAATCATTTTTATTGATGTATGTTCTTTGTTTCATTTTTATTGATGTACGTTCTGACACCCCACCATGTTCCTAGCTTTTTAGCTAGAGCATTAGCGGCAAAATTACAAGTAGCACATGAATGAAATCAAAGAACAAGAAAGATGAAACTAAAGGTTAAATAACCATTGAAAAGTCTTAAAATGCCCAAATTATATAAAATTTCAATAACATAACATCCCATTTACCTAAAAAAAACACCACAATCATCCAAAATTCTTAGGAGCCCCATGTTCAAGTGGGATAAAAAAGAAGCATAAATGCAAATTAAATTTTCCAACCTTTGTAAGCTACTCAAAAGTCACCATTAATAAGGCCTTTCACCCATTCTTCCTTCTCAACATCCAGCATGCTCAAGAAAACATCTATTAGTTCATGTTGACAAGCAATCAATTTAGTTGCCTTGTGACGCTCCTTAATTGTAAGGCCAGGTAGTTTTAGTAATTCATCATTGATTTTGGACCTACTTTCAGCTGCTACTACTCCAATGACTGCCTTGCTAAGGTTATCTGATGCATCCTTTAATTGAGCAGCAAGAATGATTGTAACTTCTTTCATTGCTTCTACCATATGATCTTCACCACTTTGAATTCTTCTTTTCTTTTTTCGAGCATTTTGTTCTTCCCCATTACTGCCAGGGGTGGGAATTTGCGTGCAGTCCACGTCTTCAGGAATCTCATCTAATTTGTCATCATTTTTCTCTGCTTCTAGTTCTTCAACAACATCTGCAAGTGCTTGAGCATCTTTACCAGTAGCATGGTCTTTTGCATACACAATGCAAAGGTCTTCATAGTGTGGAAATGATTTGTTTCTACAAGCAGCTGCCCCCTTGTGACTCTACAAAACAATTGACAAAAATATGAAAATGGCAAGATAAAATTAAATAAATTATGCTAAACCAAAAGAGATAAAATACATGGATCTATAAGATGGTGAACTTTTACCTGCACATATGCATCCCATACATCATTTTCAGCAGTAACACACTTCCTCATAGTGTCCCATCCAAACCCACTTGTGTTAGGCCCAGTCAACATTTCATGGATAACTTGAAATTCTCTTTTCAGAGTCCTCAATCTTGACTCAATATGTGGTTTTGCTCTTAAGCCAGCATTAGGTAATTTGGTAGAAATCTTTCCTTCCAAGATTTTCAAATATCCGGGTTTAAACTTATTTTCAGGGCTACCTTCTTTTTCATGGTAATATTCTACCAAGGCCTCCACTAGTTTTATATCTTCAGCAAGAGTCCACTTTCGTTTAGAAGGATCTTGAGAATCAAGTACAGTCGCTTCCATATCTCTCCAAATACTAACAATAAAATGGCAAGATAATAAAATAATATGCAAAAGTTTAGACACACATAATAAACAGTTTAACACCAATGCAATAAAAAAATTTATTAACTCAAGGAAACAATACATGAAAAAGTCACAAATCAAACTATTATATTATTAAACTATATTTCTCTCCTATTTCTCCACGTATTAAACATTTCATTTGCCAAATTGGTTCTCCATGCACTCCATTCATTCGAAGTCTCAATATGTGTTATTGGGTCACCATTAATTCCTTCTGCCAACTGCTCATCATTGTCCAATTCCTCTTCTAATGGGTCTACAGGCATCACTCTCCTTATGAAGTTATGAAGAAGGCAACACGCCATAATAATGCAATTTTGCATGATGAGCTAGTGTATGTAGGAACATGGCAACTTGTTCATCTACTAACATGTGTTTTGTATCTTTTAAGCCACCTATTGTTTCAAGCAAATCACATAACCTGGTAAATGCATTTCTATTCATCCTAAGTTGGTTAATGCAAGTTTCATCACTCTCATAGCATAAATGGTGAATTTCCCCTCTCCTTGAATGAAAATCGTCACCATATGTTGCTTTCAATGATCTTTTTCGAACATGGTACTCTACTATAAAGCATAATAATTGAAAAAACATACTAACAATGTGCAACATATCCAACCAAAACATCACAACCAAAACCAACTTCCTTTTCTTTATCCTATTCCTTGTGGCTAAACTCAAACGGGCCATAACTGCAAACAATAGCATTGAACAAATTCACAATACTATTAATAAAATTTGTACACAATTTAAATAATTGAACAAGATGATCATTAAAATAATATATTAAATATGAATAACCACAATACCAAGTGCATGGGTAACCCACCACCAAATTCCTTGAGACTAATGTTCACACTTCAATAAATAAATTTGACACAAACCCACACTTCAATGGCTAACTTTCACAGTTAATAGATAACTTTGACACAGACCCACACTTCAATAGATAACTTTCAATTCTCTACCTCCTAATATTAATTAATTGATTTTGAAATTTTGAAATTTGATTATTTAAAGTCATCCCCACAGATTACATATAGTATATATCAGACACGTTAATATATACATATATATATATATATATATATATATACTCCTATTGGTTTAGATTGGCTATAGGTTCACGGTCATTGTTTCTAATCTCAGTTTCATAGAACCTCATAGCTATACAAATATCAATTATACAGCTATACAAATATCAATTATGGGAAATTTGATATAATGTCAAAAAAAAAAAAAAAAAAAGAAAGAAAGAAAGAAATTGATACGGATAACAGAAACAGAGAGCAGTATCAATTATACAATTATACAAATATCAATTATGGCAAATTTGATATAATGTCAAAAAAGAAAAAGAAAAAAAAGAAAGAAATTGATACGGATAACAGAAACAGAGGGCAGTACCTATAGAAATTACAGATCTATGGGCAGAAAAAAAATCCTAAGAAGAGAAAGCAGCGGGTGAGTAAAAGGAAATACCCATACAAATAGATGAGAAAAGAAGAGAGAGAGAGGGTGCAATACCTGTGGAAATCGCAGACCTAAAGGAAGAAGGAAAAAAAATTTTCCTTGAGAAGAGGGAGCAGCAACTGAGGGTGAAAGAAAGACAGTACCCATATAAATAGATCTCTAGTAGCGGGAAAATAAAATTTTAGAGAAGAGGGAGATGGAAAATTTAGGAAGGAGATGATATTTTGGAGAAGATGCAGGTAGTGAGGGATTTTGGAAATTTTGTTAACAGAGCAAGGAGAAGGAATTTTGGAGAAAATACGGGTAGTGGGGAATTTTGGGATTTTTGTTAACAGAGCAAGGAGAAAGAAATTTTTGGAGAAGACGTTGGTAGCGGGTGCATTTTGGGAAATTTGGAAATTTTGCTTAAGCAGAGCGTATTACGTTTAGCAAGGGAACATGGATTCAGTACTTTTAATAGGGAATGTCTATTCCTCATTTTAAGGAATAGAGATTCATATGGAATGATTATTACAAGTAATAAAAACATAACCAAACAACTGTAAAGCTAAACCATAGGAATAGTTATTACATTACAGTTGCTATTACAGTCTACCAAATATACCTTTAGTGAGTCATTGTGGTGTAATGAGTGGACTTGTTTGATAAAATATGTCAAAGTATCTGTGTGGAATTGGGGGAAGGAGAAATAAATTGAAAGCAATGAGATAATGTTACTATATTATTTTCTTGGACACTTGCCATACTTGGTTAGTTAATAGTCAATAACATTTTTTTATTTTAATGTAGGATAAGAGCACAGGTGGTGTTTCAGTGTGTTAGCAATTCCTATGACAACTAAAATCAAGAGACACAAACCGTGAAGTTGACTTTAAATAATGCGAGAGTATAAGTATCAAATTCTAAATAAATAAATTAAAAAAAAAAAAAGCAAGAGGGAGTGAGATTTTTTTTCAAGCAGGAGGTGTACATGCTCTAAATGGGAATGAAAAGATTCTTTTGTAGTACACCTAACAAGTTGTGATGTACAAGTTGTAAATGAGAATAAAAATAGTCTTTTCATTCCCATTTAACACATTTTGTTGCTGATATTGTTAGGTGTAGTGGAGGCGTGTTAGAACATGTTTCAATTCCCATTTAACTCATTTTGTTCTCTTTTTTCTTTTTTTTCCTTTTTTTTTGCTCATTAGTAGGCCCAACAAATGCTATTTGAGAACAATAGTCACACTTTCATACAAACTGACATCTGTCGCAACTAAACCAAGTTCATGGATTGTATCAGTTGAATAGATCACGAGAAAACAAATTTAATCAAACAATTAGCCAATAGCAACATAAATCTATAATACAAAGAGCTAGAATTTCCCAATTCAATATAATTGAAGAAAGAAAACCTTAAATTTGAAGTACAACCGCTGGTCATGGAGGACTTATACTCAAGCTTGCAGGAACTAGTGTGACCAAATCATGCTCTGATAAGGTTTTCAGAGAACTATTTGAAGGCTTCTTAGAAGTGCCGGCAGATACAAATTTGAGTAAAGCAATAGTCCCTAATAGGCATCAGATTACCTGCAAAAAACAATGAAACCATTCAAACGAAACCCAAATAACTCAACATACCAAAGTGTTTAGCCTTTAGAGAGAGAGAGAGAGAGAGAGAGAGAGTAACAATTAAATATCAAAAACCCAAGGTCACACACAATCTTAATAGGCAAACACAAATTGAATATACCAATATGAATATGTATGTGTAGCTTACATAGGTCAATCCCACATACATATAAAATATGTGTTCAATACATCTATTCAATAAGAAAATTTTAAAAAGAAAACCAAAATTCCAAAGAACTTATCAGTAAAAATCATTACTTTAACCAAAATTCTAAACACTTACGGTTCTCTATTAACAAAATTATAACTCACAGTTCTAGTTAGGAGTTGTAATACAAATTCTCACTAACAGTGCCTGCTGTAATTCAAAGATAACCCAAAAAATCAACTTATAGCAACTTATAACCATTTTGAGTAACTTTCTGTTGAGGTGAGTCTCCATCAGCTGCCAACAACAACAATTACCAATTTTAACTTACTTTCTATAATGCAATCTGCACTCAATTACTTACTCAAAAGAGAAACTGAAATTAAATTCATTCCAAATAGTACAAACAGTGTTACCCATTAAAGCAGAGGATGTGTGTTCCTCAGGTTAATTCATCCACAATATCCTTCCACTTCCTAACAACACAAACAAAAATAAATTCAGCAAAAACCCCTTTATTCTTCACATCTAATTTTTACCAATCCAAAATAGGAGACTTTCACAAAACATATATCAGCTCACAGTGATTTACAAACGATGTGAACTTTACATCAAAATCTTTGTTTTCCCCAAAAGAAAATACATATTATCTAAACACAACTCATTTTGGCATAAAAGTAAACCACAATCAAGTGAACAAATAAGAAGTTCTCAGAGCTTTTAAATCAAGGCAGTTAAAAACTAAAAACAGAGTTCAGAAAATTTCATGTCCCAAATCATTTCATTAAGCAAAACATTGAAGCCAACCACACAAACACAGAAACCTAGTCACAAAATACAAAATCGACAGAACAATATGAAACAAATAGCATTAATTTCAGCGAAGCATAAATACATACATATTATGTACACATATACACACAAATAGAACACAAATATTCATACAGATCAAACAGACTCAAAAGCAAAATCAACTTAACAGATTAAATGAGTAGTGAAGACCAATACCAGAAATTCAATCCAAAGGAAGAAGAAGATGTGGAAACTCTGCAAAAATAAAAACAAAAACTTAAATTAAGACAAAAGAGAAAGAGGAAAGGAAGCGTCATGCCTCCAAGCCAAAGCCTCTTTTTCAATTTGGCTCAGGAATTTTGTCAAACACTTTGAGGGTGAAGGGTTAGGATTCTATTCTCTTCAGCCACACCCCTCAAGTGGGGTTGTTCTGCCTCGGGGTGTTGGGGCTTCTCTGATTTCAATCAAAATACAGTAATGTATAAGCAGATATTCTCATAACTAAACTCGAATTTCTTGACAAACTCACCCCAAACTTAAATTAGCTACCAAAAATAAAAATAAAAATTTGATAAGGGTAGAACCCAACAACAAACCCAGTGGTAGAAACCTAGGTGTCGACAGCGTTGTGTAAGAGAAGAACTGAGAGTGAGAGATGGGTAGCACCGACAAATGTAGAGCTGGAGAAGGGTGATGCCGAAGAAGGTGGAGCCGTTGAGTTGTGGGAGAAAAGGGCGGATGGTGGCTTGCGTTTTGGACTAAAGGTGGAGCCGTTGAGTTGTGTTTTGCGTGTGGGGGAATGAGAGAGCGTGGGTCTGCGTTTTGGAGGAAGGAGAAGGCAGATGAAGGAAAAGGTTGGCTGTGGGGGAATGGCAGAGCAGTTTATAGGGTTTTAGAAAAGTATTTTGCGTTTATGGTTTTATTTTTGGTTTTAGATTTTTTTTTTTTGGGTTTATGGGTTTTTTTTTTTTTTAAATATTGTGCTGACGTGGAAAATTGTGGGAGATTTAGAAGTTTCAGTTTTATATATACTAGTTATAGCCCCGTGCGTTGCATGATTTTATGAAAAAGCCTATAAAATAAATGTATAAACAATTATATATTTTAATAGATTTAATAAAGATATAAGAAAAAATTATCAAGTGTAAATTATTATCTCACTAAAATAAGGGGTTAGATTTCTTCCTAAAACTAAATTAAATTGATAATTATTTAAAAAAACGTACTAAACAATTGATAAATCTAAAATTAAAATAATCTTGATAATATTATAAATTAAAATTAAAGTTGATAATTCAAGAATACACGTGTAGAACATCTTGATAATTTGATGTAACATAAAAATCAAATAAGAAAATTGTTAAAATTAATCTATTAATTCTAACCATATTTAATCATTAGTTCTAAGATCCTAACCCTAAGCATATAAATTAGATCAAATCTAAGAAAATTAGTTTAAACAAAAGGCAACCCATACACAAAACCTAATCAATTTAATAAAAACAAAATACAAAAACAAAGAAGGAGCTTTTAGAAACTTGACAATGTTTTCGAATGTTTTGAATTCATTAATTAAAATCACATGAAGACCAAAAACCAATAATAACACTAAAGATATTAAACAAAATGAAAATAATAATAATAAAAGAAGAAAGAATGCATACCTGCATTGTCATGGGATTTAAGTATTCACATATTGAAATAAGCCTCCAAAAAGGATATATAAGGTTATATATATATTGGTAGAGTTCCATTTAAAATATAATTCATTCAAATCTTATTGAAATTAAAGATATCTAATCAATGTGTTTGTTTTTATCCCATAAAAATTGGAATTAAAAAAAAGGTCATATGAATAGAATGAAAAAAAAAAAAAAAGAGTTGATTCAACATAATGTAACATATAAAAAATTAAAAATTAAAATTTTTTAAAAAAAAAGAGAGAGAAAGAGAACGTGGTTGATAGCTATAAGGAATTTTTAGATATATATATATATATATATATATTAAATGTCATTAACGTAGAAATTATCAAATTAATGGAGATATATATTGTTTTTTGGAATATATAGAGATTATCAAATTATTGGAGATATATACTGTTTTTTGAGATAGATTTATATTAATCACCTCTTGGAAAATTTGAATTGTGCTTATCCCTTAATAATCAAGTTTTGTACCTTAATATTCTGATAAAATAATATTAATTTAATAATATTAAAGTTTTGAAAATTTAGATGATAAATATTATCTAAATTAAATTTTTGTAGGTTAAATATTATCCCCTAATTTAAGAAATATATTCTAAAAAATAAAAAAATAATGTTAATTAGATGATAAATATTATCTAAATTAAATTTTTGTATGTTAAATATTATCCCTTAATTTAAGAAATATATCCTGACAAATAAAACAATAATGTTAATCTAATTTTATTTAATGATAAGAATGAATTAGAGTCCTAGTAGTATACTATTTCTTTCTCGTTCTTTAAAAATCTAAAAATTTAATAAAATTTCTACAATTTGGTAAAACTAAATGGCACAATCACGACATCTAAACCTAACTTTTATTATATATATATATATATATATATATGATATATGATATGATATAATATGATATGATATTATATATATATATATATATATATTGATTACACGTATTTTCACACATTTTTCCATCCATACGTATTTTTATATATATATATATATATTGATTACACGTATTTTTACACATTTTTTTATCCATATATATTTCTAAAAAATACAAATAACTTCCAAAAAAATATAAACAACGTTAGTAGAAATTTCTTACAAAATTGCCCAATATGTTTTAAAATGTTAAATTTCATCCATAAAAAATGAAGAAAACAAAGAGATGAAAGAAATAAATAAAAGGGGAGGCAGACCCAAGAAATTTGGCAGCTTGGTTTGTGGAGGAAAGGAAGAGAAACCCAAGAAAAGAAAAGATGTCAGTGGTATCACTCCTGAGTTCTTGCTCATCAACTACAACATGTGCACTGGTGCGTGACCTTACCCCTCCTCCTTAATCACTCTCTTCTCATCAAATCATTTTTATTCGAAACATTTAAATAATGGCAGTGGAAATTGAAGAACCCATTAAGATCATGGAAAGAGCTGAGACCCAGCAGCGGGAACGGTGTTCGATTGGGTAATTATCATTCTACGAATTGGATTAACAAAAATGGATTTAAAGTGAAAGCTTTTTTCTTCAATCCCACCGATGATCCCATTATCAAACAAGCTCTTAAGGTTAGCTTCTTCTCGCCTCTCCTCTCCTACTACTCTTTTATTGTATTGTAAAACACAAAACACAACCTCGTACAACAGAAATCAATGCTTGTTCTTTTATGTGATTGGAACTTATTGGAAAATTTGCTTACAAAGAGCCAAAGTAATCACAATAGAGCACTTTATTTCTTGATTTTCTTTTTAGGTATTGGAGATTTTTTTTTTAGATTGCTTGCATATGAACAAGACTTTCAAGTAAACTTATGTGCAGTTACTTAGGTGTTGGGTTATGTTGTGTTGTACCTTAAGCTCCCCAATTAAAGTCAAACGCATGGGCTGCATTTAATTTAGTTGTCTGTGGCAAAGATATCTATATCGGTACTGCATTGATGCAGCCACTGAATTTAAGTGGGAACCTAACGTATAGTACTTATGTAACTCTACCTAAGTTTTACCCTTTTAAGTATGTATTTTCTGCTTGGACATCTCTCTCTCTCTCTCTCTCTCTCTCTCTCTCAGACACACACAGTCAACTTTAGATGATACTGACCGAGACCGACATTTGATGTTGTTCAATGGCAAGTGACTTGTGATCATTTGTGTTTACTCTTTTTTGGGTTTCTTGGGTTATGCCAAAGATAGTGATTGAAAAGTTGGAGCCGAGAGCCTTGTAGTTCAATTGGTTACCACCTTGTGATGTTTCCAGCGGAGACATCCAGGTTTCAAATCCGTTCTCCCCCAATTATCGAATTATTTAAATAGTGATTCAAATGTTGGAATGTTGTCAAAGAAATGTTTCTCATCATAGGAAGTTGATTTGGAAGACTATTTCCCTTAGAATGTATTGTGGACCATTTGGTGAGAGAGAAATAGTAGAACACTTGATGTTGTCTAACGGCATATTCACGTACTCAAGCAATTGTTGTTGCAATCTTGTTAATGTGAGTGGATAGCTGTTACTAGGTAGCATCCCTTTGTTCACTTTTTAAAGACCTTTTTAGAGCTTCTGGGCTTGAGGATGTAACTCTTTCTGAATAGGTCAGTTCACATATTGTAATTTGATTTGTTTACTCCCTTTGAGTAAATTTATTTATAAAAAAAAAGGACTTGATCCCTAGAGTTTACACTTTTTTTTTGTGGTTAATTATGCACACACCTAATGGGTCTTGAACACACGACCTTAGCCTACACCTTACACTTATAAAGGAAGGAGGCACCATTTGAGTTAGAGCTCTTTGGCTTTAACAGTATTGCTTGAAAACTCAATATTTAAGTTTCCAAACTAGTTTTAATCAAGATCGCTGGACAGAAAATCTTAATTTGGATGTTATGTTTTACAAAGAACTTATTTCAACTATGGTGTAATATGTTGTTTCCTGGACAATTTATTTTTATAACTTTTCTGCCCCTTTATCACTAACAATTGTTTATAATTTAGCTCCATTTCAGAAAGCTTTTTTACTACATGTTTATATACATAAAGGGATATTAAAATTTTAAACCTATGAGCAGGTGATCTTTTGATTAGACTAGTGTTTTTTGAGTTGCAGTTTTTAACTACTGAATTGCAATTTAATGGTGTAAAAATATCTTCTGCTTATTGGTGGCTACTGTCATGCAAGAAAGCTGTCTTACTGCTTAATAATTTTTTTTTTTTTTTGATAAGTAAAGAAAATTTTATTCAAAGACATAATAATGAGTCACCCAAGTATACAGGAAGTATAAAGCAGGGGACCAAAATAATCAAATACATAAATTACAAGCGTTCATCAAACCATTGACCGAAAAAATAGAATGACTTTCTATGATAGACATCCAATCCGATAAAGTTTTAAAGAAGAAAAGTTTTAAATCAGCTATAGTCTTTTAAAATTTTCAAAACACCGGTTGTTTCTATCCCACCAAATGCACCACATCAAATAATGAGAATAACCATCCAAATAACACCATTATGATGATGACCAAAATTTCCTTGTCAACATGCAAGGAGCTCAACCACAGACTTTGGCATCACCCAATGGATATCAAACAAGGTGAACACCACAGACCACAACTCATAAACAATAGGACAATGTAGTAAAAGATAGTCTACCGATTCTCCATTACTTTTGCACATATAACACCAATCTAGAATTAACACCTTCTTACGTAAATTATCAATAGTCAAGATAGTTCCTAAAGCTGCAGTCCAAACAAAAAATGCAACTCTGCTTACCTCAAAGCCCTTGCTCTTAGCAGGTGTCCAATGCATCTTATCCTTACCAATACCTCTCAACGAGACTCCATATATAACATCCCAAAAAATAGGCAAAGAAACTGATTCCCTATCATGAATTTCTTGCAAGAATTCCAAATCCCAAAAAAGAACACCGTTAGGAAATTGCATGAGATCAGCCACATAAGCCTCCTTATCATTACTGATTCTAAATAAATCTGGAAAACACGTACTTACAGGATTATCCCCACACTAGACATCATGCCAAAATTTCACTCTAGTCCCATCTCCAATTTGAAACTGAATGTAGCGAGAAAAAGTAGACTAACCACTACTAATAGTTTTCCATAAACTCACCCCATAGGATCCTGGAACAGAATTGGAGCACCAATCTCCCTCCTCAACTCCATATTTAACCCTTATAACCCTTCTCCATAACACTTCTCTCTCATACCCAAATCTCCACAAGCATTTTCCCAATAGGTCTCCATTAAATTATCTCAAATTTCAAATTGCTAGACCCCCAGACTGGATAGGAGAGCATACCTTGGACCAATTCACCAAGTGATGTTTAGAATCACTTAAAAGAAAAAAAGAAAAAAAATCTTGGAATGATAACTTTTGTGATCATATTTATAGTAGAATACCTTTTCCTTATTTCTTCAGAAACAATGATGCGGGAGATGCAAGAAAATTATTATTTAATATTATTTATGTTCGCAAGTCAATTATATTTTTATGTTTTAGGTCCTAGTAGTTTATTGGGCTATTAGTATTTTAATTTAGGAAGCAAGGTTATTTTTGTAATAAGGCAATTAGGGTTTCCTAGCCAATTAGAATTAGGGTTTAGCAATCCTTTATGAGCAACCTATTGTACTCTTTGAGGAGATAGTTGATATTTTGATGAATGAAAAAAATAGCTGTTTGGTCTTTCTTTGGTCTGGTGCTAACTCTAGGTCCACCTTAGGTGCGGACTCCTAGTGGTTTCCCCGCTTAGTGCTGATTTCAAGCCAGGCCTAGGTGTTGACTCCTAGGTCACATCCCTTTTATTTTATTGTTGTTTCAATTTTGTTCTGATTGTCCTGCTTCAAACCCCCCCCCCCCCCCCCCCCAAAAAAAAGTACAAAAAAAATGCTACCTACTTCAAATTCTATTGCTGTCCTAATTTAACCCCCCTCTTTCTCTATTGATACGCATTGAAATGTAGTTTTGATGGAAATAAAGGGTATGAAACAAATAATTGCCAAATTATTATCCTTTATTTGTTGAATGTGGGGACACCTTTATTGCTATCATTCTGACCTGTGACTCAGTTCTTTTTTTATTTGATAGGTAATATGAGAACTATTATTAATGAGAAAAAATGAAAAGTACAAGTTGTTCATGATGATGAACAACAGGAAACAGATAAAACAAACAACAAAACAAAAGAGAGGGAGATCAGAAAGATAATTTAAGGGAAAACATAAACTCTGAAAGAGACGAAGAAACAGTAAAGCCACATTAACGAGATCGCTCAAAAAGACTGCGCTGACATAAAACCTTTAAATCATTCAACGTCTTCTCCCTGTTCTCAAAGGAGCAACGATTTCGTTCTAACCAAACTATCCGCATTAAGCACCCTGGAATCAAATTCCAAATATTCGAGTTATGCTTCCCAAGCCACTGATACCAACAAGACAACAATCCTGCCACCGATCCTGGCATAACCCAATGAATACCAAAAGCTTGAAGCATGAAGGTCTATAAGGTATGTGTAACAGGACAATGAAATAGAAGACAATGAAATAGAAGATGGTCTACCGACTCCCCATCACAACAACACATACAACACCTATTTACCAAAGGGCGACTCCTAAGCATGAGATTATCCAACGTGAGAATCCAATCGTGAGTAACTGTCCACAAGAAGAAAGCCACTCGCTTAGGAATCTTTGGTTTCCAAACACCCTTCCAAGGGAACAAAAAATTCGGAGTACCCTGAATTGCTAGGTAATAAGATCGGGTGTCAAACTTACCATCGCTTTTAAGCCGCCAACAAAGGGTATTCCTCCTATCATCTCGAGGAATACAAGGATGGATAAACTTAAGTAGAGAATAAGATGTAGCTAGTTCCCAATCTTCAAAAGCTCTATAAAACCTTAAATCCCACACTCTAGAAGTACCTCCTTCCAGAATCCACAAAACCTTAGAGATGCAAGCCTCTTTGGCAGCTGAACACACATGGAGCTCAGGATAGAGATCTTGTACGCACTGCCCACCAAACTGATAGGGCGGAAGTCCTTAATGTTAATAGCATTACACTTCTTAGGAATTAAAGTGAGAAATGAAGCATTTATAGACTGTTTAAACACAGAGTGCCAGTAAAAATAATCAAAAACATCCATGACATCCTTTTCCACAACACTCCAACATTTCTGAAAGAAAGCCATGGTGAAACCATCAGGATTAGGGGCTTTATCACCCTCCATCTCCCTTAAGACCTGGATGACTTCCTCCTTTATGAACTCCTTCTCTAAGGACAACCTCTCCTCTTCTTCAATACATGCAAAATCTAATCCATCCATAGTAAGGCGCCCCAATTTAGTTTCTTCATACAACCCCTGATAGAAGAGAACTAACTGAGGGGAGTTTGCAATTGGTTATGCTAAAGGCGAGCTGAGAGAGAGTAATGGTTTCCTTTCTTCCTCTGTTTTTGTGACAAAAAATAGAGTGATTCTTAGCTCGGTAAAACAGTGAGTTTGAGGCTTGGCTACCTCGAATTAGCCATAGATTTTTCTATCCTCCTGCTTTTTCTGTGTGTTTTTCGTGCTTTCTTCCTTGTTTGGTAGTTGCTACTTTCTTTCTATTTGCAATGGGTGGTTCTTGTTTTTTCTTCATTGAATCCAAAACGTTTGAGTTTTCTGTTGAAGAAGGGGGGTTCTTATTTCTTATTACGGATCTTTGAGAGAGGCCATACCTCAATGCGCTCTGTTTTTATGGGGAAGGAGAGCGCAAACCGTTTTCTGTTCCACTTGGAGGAATTAATTTCTAAGCGATCGCTTGGTCTTTATGCAAGAACGATCAGAGAGGGTGGCTTGGTTTTCATCCTTCAATTGGGGTCCAACGCTCATGGCACATTTTTAATGGTTTCTGAACTTCTTTATGGTCGATGGAAGGGTAGCATTGTGATTCCTAAGGGAAGGTTGGGTAGTGGATGGCGCGGCTTTGGCCTAAACTTGAGGAATATTTTGAAACCACCTTCCTTGACTAGTTAGGGATTGTTTCCTAGAATACAAAGTGCACCGAAGGCTGATGCGGCGGCGGCGGCGGTTGGTAGACCTCATAATCACGGTGGCATAGCAAATAAACGTAAGGAGAAAATTCTAGGCTTTCAAAATTTGAATTCTTCAACTCCTAGAAACCCATACCGTGATCATGGCAGCAGTTTTTCTGGGAAAGATACGACACAACTTGGGGCAGATTTTTTGTCTAATATTGATGTGATTGCCAAAAGAGATTTGCTGACTCTAGAGATCTTTTTATGTGTGGAGCATGGGAAAGAGGGGCAGTGGGCTGTAGTTTCTTCTTTTATTAAAGATGTGGGCTGCAATCAAAATAGCCATGGAATGAGGCCCAACACTTCCAAGGGCCGTAACAAGCACACCCAAAACTGGGACTGTTCATCTCCCCTCCAGTGATGAACAGTCCCACTCCTCCATCGATGACCACCATTTTTAACGGCACCTCTTCCCAATTGGCGATCGGCAACGTTATCTCCCTTCTAGTGAAGAACAGCCCCACCTCCATCTGCAGCAGCTTTTCTCTGCCATGGGCCGATTCTTTAGAATTTGGGTCTGTGTCGGGCATTAATCCTCTACTATTGTCCAACGGCATTTCTCAGTCGAGCACTCCTGTTGCTCTGGTGCTAGTTACTGCTGAGGATTGTCTTGATGAGCCTTACCCCTCCATTAAGAATTTCGTTGAAGATTTGGAGCACACCTGGGGTAATTCAAAGAAATGGGTCTTAGAGCTTCGTGGAGGGAGGCAGATTTCTATTCTTCTCTCACTATACCACTCACCTGGGAGCATATCGGATTTTTCCGATCTCGAGGGAGCTGTGGGACAGGGTAGCAACACTTTCAAGGAAGAAGGGCATATTGTTAGTTGGGCGAATGGTTGTGATGGTGCTTTGGATAATGTTTTTGTTGTTTCTGGGTCAAATTGTGAGTTGAGGGACTCTGATGAGGGTCTTGTAAATTGGGAAAATATTAAAGAACCACTGGTTGTGCAACCTTTGGCCATGGCTAACCCAGTTGCTCCACTTGTAGAAGTGGTAGTTGCCTCCACTCAATTATCTCCTTGGGTTGAGAAACGTATTAAAGCCTTTAGGAAATCTGTGGGTACTTCCTTGGATGGCTTCGAAGTGGAAATTACTAGGATTTTTTTAGCTTTGGAGGCTAGGAAGAAAGCTAACATGCAGGTAGAATGCTCTCAGAAGAGAGAGCTTAAGACAAGTTCTAAAGGGCGTTGGGAGTTGAATAGTCTGCTTAACTCTTAGAACTTTGAGAATAATTCTGATTTGGTAGGTAATGCCAGTGGGGAAAGTAATTTTGTGGTGCCTCAATGAACCTGAAAATTATCTCCCAGAATGTTAAGGGGCTGAATGATTGTGAAAAAAGGCTTTGAATTCGAAATATGATCAGAGGTTGGAGTGCAGACATTATTTGTCTTCAGGAAATAAAAATGGAATTGATAACAAGGAAAGAGATTCGGAGCTTGTGGGGTTGTCAACATTTGGATTGGCTTTATTTGGGCTCTATAGGTGCGTTGGGGGGTGTTTTGGTGACGTGGGATAGAAGGTTGGTTGAAAAAATTGGTGAAGCAGTGGGAAGGTTTTTTGTCTCGTGTAAATTTAAGAATGTGGTAGATCATTTTGTTTGGGCTTTCACTGGTGTTTATGGACCAAACTCTGATCGTGACAGGTGTCTACTTTGGGAAGAGCTGGCTGGAATTCATAGTTGGTGGAATGTGCCTTGGTGCATTGGAGGTGATTTTAATGTAGTTCGTTTTCCTTCGGAGTGGCTTGGTACAGACTCTTTCTCTTCAGCCATGCTTGATTTTTCAGATTTCATTTCTGATCACAATCTTATTGATTTTCCATTGGAGGGTGGTACTTTCACTTGGTCCAATTCTAGAGCAGTGGCTTCGCGGTCTAGGCTTGACAGGTTTCTTCTATCTTCTGATTTGGAAGAGAACTTTCCTAATATTAGTCAAAAAATATTGCATAGATTACTTTCAGACCACTTTCCAGTTCTTTTAGAAGGGGGAAATTTTCACAAAGGTAGCCGCCCTTTTCACTTTGAGAATATGTGGTTAAAGGCAGAGGGTTTTGTGTAGAAAGCGAGATCTTGGTGGGAGTCCTATCATTTTCATGGTTCCCCTAGCTTTCGGTTTGCAAGCAAGTTGAAAGCTTTGAAGCTAGATTTAAAGAAATGGAATGTTGAAGAATTTGGCAATATGGAGGATAAGTTGAACAAGTTATGGAAGAACCTTGAAGTTCTTGACTTGTTGGAAGATAGTCGTCCTCTTTCACTTGATGAGACTTTGGAAAAAGAACGGCTTCGCATTGATCTTGAAAAGGTAACCCTTATGGTTGAAATATGTTGGAGGCAGAAATCTAGGGCCCTTTGGATCCATGAGGGAGATAGGAACACTAAGTTCTTTCATAGAACAGCTAACTCCCACAGAAGATTTAATTCTATAGACAAATCTCTTGGTGGAAGGTGAATTGACTTTGAATCCTAATTCAATTTCAGCTTGCATCTCTCAGTTTTTACAAACAATTGTACTCGGAAAATGAGGGCCAAAGACCTGTGCTTGATATAGTGGATTTCTCTATGATTTCTGAGGAGGAAGCTGCTTGGTTAGATAGGCCTTTTGAGGAAGAGGAGGTATATGGTGTCATCCAAGGTTGTAACGGTGACAAATCTCCAGGTCCAGATGGTTTCTCAATGGCTTTCTTTAAGGCTTGTTGGGACTTTTTAAAACTTGAAATTATGGAGATTCTTGCAAACTTCCATTTGCAAGCTGTCTTTGAGAAAAGCTTTAATGCAACTTTCATTGCTCTCATTCCAAAGAAAGTAGATGCTGTCAATGTGAGTGACTTTAGGCCTATTAGTCTAGTGGGCAGTATCTATAAAATCATTTCCAAGTTGTTGGCTAATAGGCTGAGAAGGGTGATTTCTGTAATTATATCTGAGTCTCAAAATGCTTTTGTCCTAGATAGGCAAATCCTAGATTTTTTCTTAATTGCTAATGAGTGTTTGGATAGTAGGCTCAAGGCAAGGATTCCTGGGGTTTTATGTAAGTTAGATGTGGAGAAGGCTTTTGATCATGTCAGCTGGGATTTCTTATGTATATGTTGCAGCATTGTGGATTCTCTGAGAAATGGAAAAAGTGGATTCTGTTTTGTATTTCCACAGAATCCACTTAATCAAAAGGACTCTCTCGAGTTTGCCAACTGATTTCCTATCTCTCTTCCCTATTCCTATGGATATTGCTATTTGTATCGAGAGGCTTCAAAGGAATTTTCTATGGGGAGGGATAGATGAGTCTCCTAAATTCCGGGTAGTAAAATGGGCCCAGGTTTGTTCTCCCTTGCAGTCTGGTGGTTTGGGTATTAGAATCTTAAGAGCCTTCAATCAAGTTTTGTTGGGAAAATGGCTGTGGAGATATGGAAGAGAGAACCCATCTTTGGAGGCGGGTTATTGAGACTAGATATGGGAATGATTGGGGAGGTTGGTGTACAAAGAAGTCTCTAATCCTTATGGTGTTAGTCTTTGGAGAACCATAAGACAAGGCTGACCAGTCTTTTCAAAATCCATTCAGTTCGAGGTTGGCGTTGGCAACAGAATTAAATTTTGGTATCATGTGTGGTGTGGGAGCTGTACTCCCCGGGAGGCTTTTCCAGAACTCTATAATATTAGTTGTAATAAGGAGTCTTCCATTGCAGATGTTATGCACTTTTCTAACCAGAGGCTTCACTGGGATCTTCTTTTTTCTACACTTTTTTAGATCTTATCAATTCTTTGCCCCTTAATGGTGAAGGTCAGGCCAAACTTTGTTGGAAACCAACAGGGAATAAGAACTTTAAAGTGAGTGAGTTCTATCTCTCCCTTTCCTCTACTCTTGACATTTCTTTCCCTTGGAAGCTTGTGTGGCATTCAAAAGTCCCTCTTAGGGTTGCTTTCTTCTCATGGACTACCTCATTAGGTAAGATTTTGACTATTGAAAATTTATGGTATAAGGGTGTCGCAGTTGTCGATTGGTGCTCCGCGTGGTGTCTCTGATTTATTTTCGAGTTGGCAAAGTTCCCTTGGCAGGCATTGGAGCATTGATTTATGGAGGGCTGTCCCTCATTGTGTCCTATGGTGTATTTGGCGAGAGCGGAACTCAAGATGTTTTGAAGGGAAGGAGCGGTCTGCTTCAGATCTTAAATCTCTTCTTCTTCATACCTTGTTAGGGTGGAGTTCTTCCTTTAATCTTTTCCCTTGTTCTAATTTTTTAGAAATGCTAGATCTTTGTAATTTATGTGTTTGATGTGCTGTTTTCCATGTTCACCCTCGGTGTACCTGGGCTTCTTTTTAATACAATTCCATTATTTATCAAAAAAAAAAAAGAAGAGAACTAACTGAGAGCGCACATCCAATTCATTCTCATAAAGAACGCCATACACCTCAATCCTTTTAATATGATTAGCATTTCTATGAGAGTTTGCTAATCTATGAAAGAAACGAGTATTATTATCTCCCTTTTTCACATACAAGGCTCGAGATTTTTGTCTCCAAGAAATTTCCTCAACAGAAGCCAACTGTTCTATGTCTCCTTTGAGTTGAATACAACGGAGCTGTTCCTCATTCGAAAGCCCCAACAACTCCTCCCTCGCATCTAAACCCATTAGTTCTGTCAGCAAATTTTTCTTTCTAAAAACCAGGTCACCAAACTCCTCCCTGTTCCACTTTTTTAAATCTGCTTTCAAAGCTTTCAATTTTTGAGCCAAAATAAAACTTGGTAAACCCACAAAACTGTACCCATTCCACCATTGCTGAACTCTATCAACAAAACTCTCAACTTTCAACCACATATTCTCAAATTTAAAGGTACTTTGACCACGTCGGACAGCACTAGCTTCCAACAAAAGAGGGCAGTGGTCGAAAATAACACGAGAAAGCACCCTTTGGGATACATTCTAAAAATGTTCCTCCCAATCTAGAGAAACCAAAAGCCCTATCAATTCTTGACATAGAGGGAAGACCAGAATCTCTAAACCAAGTGAAGGAAGTCCCCTTTAAAGGTAAATCAACTAAAGAATTACTCTCTATAAAGTCCGAGAATGCAAACATAGCCGGGCTAAACGACTCATAGCCAAGCCTTTCATTGGGTACCTAATGATATTGAAATCACCTACTAAGCACCATGCCATGGGCCATCTAGCACGCACTTGAGACAACTCCTCCCACAAAGAATCCCGTTGACCATCATCATTGGGGCCATACACACCTATACAAGCCCAAACAAAGTCATCCACCACTCCTCTCAATAAGACACTGACAGAAAACTGCCAGCAATTACATCCAATTTTTCAAAAACTCTTTTATCCCAAATCAGCAAGACCCCTCCCGAGGTCTGCACAGCATTCAAAACAGCCCAATCAATGAAAGGACTCCCCCATAAACTTCGAACAAAAGCAACATTAGTAGAAGATACTTTCGTTTCTTGAAAACATACAATATCACACTTCCAATCTTTTAGAAGATTCTTACGAACCTCTCTCTTCCGGGGATTTTAAGCCCCCTTACATTCCAAGAAAGTAGTCGTAGAGTCATTTACAACTACTAACAACCCCCACAGCAGTTGAAGAAACTCTGCTCCTGCTCTTAGACGAGACATCGTCGTAATTAACATTAGAGATAAGCCCCTTAAGCTCCCTGAGACCTCGTGACCCTGAATTTGCAGGACGCTTGGGCACCCCAACATCAATCACCTTAAGACACTACTGTTCCAAAAGGCGAAACAGAGCCAAACATTGAGCTTCGTGTTTCACAATAGGCAAACCCACCATGTTACAGAAATTTTTCATCAATTGGGACACCTAGTTCGAAGGTGGCCCTGACTCCGTCACCTGAGTTCCTTCTGTAGAGTCTTGAACCAGCACCAACTCTCTGAGATCATTGGGTTCCCACCGAGAAAGAGGGTCACACTCCAACACAAAAATCTCTCTCCACGACCGCAGCTATGGTCAAAGACTTCACTGGTCTCCCACGGTAGGAGATGAAGTCCAGAATCTGTCTGAAATTCCCCAATAGAATCCACTGACCTTTGTAGCGTCGTATCATCATGGTGATTACTCCTCTGTACTTCTTCATGAACTTCCCCTTCCACGAACTCATCTTCAAACCCCATTTCCCAGGTCGGAGAGAGGAGAAAACTAATTTTGAACCACTTAAGGATTCTGACCAAGGATTGGCGACACTACATTCCGACTGCCTATCATCGATGAACCTAGGGTCTCGACTGCCTAGCCCATGAGTTACCTTGGCATCAGAGACTGAGCCCATAGCAAAAACAGCCTTATTGGCATCGAGAACCACCACGGCGGAGCTCCTTCTTGACGCCGAGGCTTTTTCGGTCTCCGGATCTGCTAAGGCTCTTGTTGAGATGGAGGTGAGAAGCTCCGAAGCTTGATCGGAGGTGAGAAGCTCCGAGGCTTGTCGAAACCTCAGGCATCACCGTTGACTCCATCGGTGGCTTAAAGCTCTCGCCCACCACACTCTCATTCTGAAAACAAAGCACACTCATGCCCAAGTTAAGAGGATAAGAGACCTCCCTTTGGGCCTTACCTCTCGGGTCAGCTACATGGGCTTTATCAAGCCCAGATACAATTTTTAACAAACCATGCCCACTATTATTGGACTTGTGATGAGTATCTGGGTTCATCCAAGTTGCCACATGTTTTCCCCCAACTGATTTAGACACCCTTAGCGCCAATTTAGCAGAAGTCAACTCAAACTTAGACTCATGTGTTGGTCTACCATTTATAGAAGAAACAGCAACCACAATATCACCCTTCAGCACGTTATGTCCCGAATTAGCTCTAGAAAATTCAGAATTCCTAAACTTCCGCTGATTACTAATTTTGATAGATTTTTTCCCAACTTGTCCACCACCATCCAATGGACCAGCAGCAGCAGCTTCATCAGAGGTCCCCCCTTTCACCCAAAAGGTGTTTGAACCTGCTAGGAAACTATCTAATTCTTTAGTAAACAAGCGCCAGCTAGACCGGTTTGAGCTCGCAGGTACCATAACCCAACCACGATGAGCTCCACCATAATACGCAGCTATCTCCACAAAAATACCCGCCTTATTCGACTTTCCCTAGAATTCGAAAAACTTATTATTAACTCTATGTCTTTTGCACAAGAAATCCTTTCCTGGAACCCAATCACGAATATCAGCAAAACATGAGAGAATCCATTCCAAACCCTTACGACCCATCCACATGGAACTTTTAATATTCTGATGACATTCGTGAATAGCATAAGAATCAGCCCGCCCACTGTCAAACGAGAAAGAAAAGGCTTTGTAGTCTGCAAAAAGAACCATTACTGCCCTCTCTGCCCTGAGGAGAAGGTTTAAGGGCTGTAATAGGGGGAGGCAATTTTTTAGTAAGATGTGTGGGTGATGTTGTAGTAGTTTGTCTAGGCCATAACGGTAGCTGTAAAGGCAGGTCTGATGGAGGTGGGGTGTTCAGAGTAGAAGAATGAGGTGGACAAAAATAATGAAAAGGAAAAAAACCAAAAGATGAGGGGAATGGGAACGGAGAAAGAAACCAGGGAATGGAGGAGGTGGCTGGTTGAAAGGTAGTGGAAGAGAGGGAAGCAGAGGAGGGAAAGGTCTTGGCTGTGTGGTAGGGAGGGAGGGGTGTTGCTGTCACCATGTTTTGCCTCAGGTGAACTTGTGACTCAGTTCTGGATTAACTAAAAACTGTAATTAATTGTATCCATTGATTTCACACCTAGTGTCACCACATGTCACTGCTCTCTAGTTGGTAATCAAGATGAAAAAAGAAGAAGTTCATTTGGATGAGAAAAAAAGTAAGTTGACATTTGGATTGATTGCATAAGCTTTTTTACTGTTTATAAAAAGTGTATTTCCTAAAAAGAAAAAAAAAATGTCTTTCTTGCTTTACTTAAAGCCAACTATTTAGAAACAACATTAGAGACTTGTTTATTTTAGCTTAGACATTGTCCACTTCCAAAGTAAAAACCAAAAACTCGGACGCATTAATATTAGTCGACACCACTGCTGCCCCAAACATGATCCCATGGCCATCACTGATACCACCAAATTCATGGCCACATCTGTCACCATCCAGCATGGCGTTGACATTACCATTTGCTCCACCAACCATAACCACCCCAATCATAAACTTGCCAATGCCTCAATCTAAACTGAATGTTTTGTCAGCACGTTACAGATGTGTTTTTCCTTTAAAATTAATTATAAAATAAAACTATGGAATTATTTTTTCTGTTTATATAAGAAACACTAAGAAATGAATCCAAAAGATAAACTCAACTTAGGCCCGGGCCCAGCGGGTAAGGTGTCACTATGGTAACGCCCAGGTAGAAGATGCCAACTCAGGTCACCTCCTTCTACCCATTTATCTTTCATAAAAAAACGAAGAAGATAAACTCAACTACTCAGAGATTCGTGTTACTGCAATATCTGATAGGAAGCAGTAATTAGAGCACTCTTTCACAAACAAATTACAATCTATTCAATTTAACTATCTTTTCTCTTCTTTGCTCAGATGCATTTCATGTTCATTTTGTTTTAAAAATGAAATTTCTTTACTTATTAAAAAATTCATGGATTTAAGATTATTATTAGTCTAGGAGCTAATATACTGTATATCATAAAATTCCATTTTCTTGTTGATTTGTGATGGCAAAGCCAGTGATGCTGTTTTTGTCTTTGTTGCTTGTGTATTTGCGTCCTTGAGAGGCATTAGGTAATTCTTAAGGCCAGCAGTCTTATGTCTACACTGTCACTTCATGGCTCCATTGCAACTTTATACTGGACTTGGAATGCAGAATGGGATGAATGGGTACTGTCAAAAGTGAACCAGTTATCCAGGGCACTTGGGCAAGGCAAGGCTCTTAATAACACATTAAGAGCATTATCTTGTGCAAATTTTTTTGTCTATTTTAGCATAAGAACCTACTCATTTTTCAAAATATCCAACATTAGACTATCTATATTACACTACATTTCATTAAAATATCAAATTTCTTGATTTTTAATTGTTTCTCTTTCTTCACATACACCATACACTCTTCCTTCATCATCGGGATACATTATATGTAAAGAAAGAATAAAATATTAAATGCAAAATGAATAGTTTTAGTGTAAATTTACATGAATACTGTAGCAAACTTGTAAACACAACTATATACTCATTGAGTGAGTCATTTTTAGGAAAAAATGTGTAAATCTTACACATTTTTCAATTATACATGTGAGTACTGTGCTTTAAGACTCTTTAGGTTTGGCAACTTTCCCGAGGTAGTTGCTTTTTGCCCCTTGGCTGAGGTGACAGTGACAAATGTTAAAGAACCAGTGCCTCATTGAACTAATAGGTCTATTCATTGAATTACCTAATGACTCACAATTTAGGCCATAATTCAGATAGGGGGCATCTTTCTCCAATGATAATCTACATCCTGGTACTAACCTTGTATAAATGAAATATGTAAATAGGAAGTATTATTATAAAACTAAAATAAAAGAAAGCTGCAAATATAAAGCTTGTAAGTTAATAAGAATCATGAATTTTGGTATCTTTCTCTGTAAGCGCATATCTATCTTTCTTCTTTCTTGTTTGTATATTCTCGTCCTTATCCTATTCTTTTTTTCTTAATTGCCCCCAAACCTATTATTTTTAAAATAAGATCCCTACAGTTGCTTTTTGTCTCCATTATTTATTATGATGACAATGATGAGGTGATGATGATGTTAAATATGCTTATAAACTCATTAGACATGGAATACCACATATTCACTGTTTATTTTTTTGACTAATTTGTATCAGAGCCTCACGTTACGTGGGCAAGAGCCTTTAGAGCATTTAGTGTATTGGGCCATCTAGGGTCTTGGAGTGTTTAGGGTGCATTTACATTTTGCTACCTAGGTTTGGAAGCTTAAGTTGGATGTTTTCCTTTTCTTTCTTTCTTTTTGTTTGGGTTTTTCATGTAAAGCAAGATTGTTTGGGAGCAAGATCATTTTTTTTTTTTTTTTAATTGGTAAGTTACATATGCACCTTATAAAGTTGTGATTTCCAACTAGCTTTTGTTGGTTTTAATTTCGTGCTAAATTTGATTGTAATTTCTTTAATCATTTTTCTGTATTTATGTGGGTTTATTTGTAAGGGATGAGTGTAAGAAATTGGTAAATAATCAAGTTTCAAAAGATGAATTAGTGCAGTTCGCGATTAGCTCGCGAGAAGCCCGCAAAAAGGCCACATGTGAAGCACATGACTAGAAGCTGAAGAGTTATTGACAACCTGTCATTTCGCGAGTAATTCGCGAGAAAGGCTGTCTCGCGAGGTACCCGCAAAATATTCTGTTTGGCAAAAAGTTAAGTTGTTTTACCAAATTCTTTAGCCACACTATATATGCTCTCATTACCCACGAATTGTAAGAAGTGCTTTTCAGAAAGAAAACCCTAGCAAATACACTTAAGAGTTAGAGATTGTTATACCCACAATCTTCTACACATTTCCTCTTGGTTTTCCTCTACTCCTACCTTTCCATCTTTACATTCTTGAGAGGTTCTTAATGCAAACACTTACCACACCCAATCTGAGTGTTAAGTGAGATTTTGGTGCTGTTGGAAAGCATTGGAAGGAGCCATTATGTGGCGGATGCAATCGGACTGAATTGTGGGATTCGGAAAGCTAGTGAAGACAAGACTTTGAGAAGTCCGTTGGTAGCAGGTGCTTGGAGGGCTCAAGTACATGGAGTAGACTAGGCTTGGAGTGTCTTTTGATATTCGTGTACTTCAACTTTATTTTCTAGTGGATCGATTTTGACTTGGAGGGTCGCGGAGAGGTTTTTCGCTGAGTTCTTCATTTTCCTCTTCGATAACACATCTTGGTATTATCTTGTGTTTGCATCTTTCTTCCCTACTCTTTAAGCTTTACTTTTATTGTTCATTGTGGTTGAATATGGCTTAGAGTAGTGTTATCGGCATATTGCGCTTATTTACTCTTATTCCGCACTTTGATAAGTTACGGTAAAAGCAATCTAGCCGTAATTTTTATTTTGGGGTCTAAACAAGCTCTAACATTTCACACTAATTTGAGCTTTCACACCTGGTGGGTCTTGAGCCCACGACTTTACCCTACACCTAGCACTTACAAAGGGAGGAGGTACTAATTGAACTAGAGCTCATTGGCAGCAAGATCAATTTTTTTAGTCTCTCAAATTTGCTTTATCTACTGCATATGGTTTCTGTTTGTATAACTTGTAACCACATGCACATGCACATGCACATGCACATGCACACAGTTGCAGAAACTACCACACATTGGTGAACATGTAAACATGGGTAAGGTATAGCTTTGAACGGTAAGATGGTAGAAAATATTTTGGGAAGCGTTGAAGCCTTACACAAATACACGTCCCATGTACATTCCTTCTTTGACAACTACAGTGAAGAGCTGACAGCTCAACAATGAGATTTTGAGGACAATATATTCTTTTTCAATTTTATTGGATTGTTGTTGGATTAGTTAATGTAATTGCGTATTTGAATTTGTGTTTCAGCACCATTGATGCGGGAGCATAACCAAAATTATTTTGGAATTTGTTGTTTTAGATTTTCTTCATCTTGTAGGAAATTGGATATTTTATGTGATTGGATTAGCCTAGAATTTCATTTTATTTTTAGTTCAAATAAGGATTAGATTAGATATGAATTAGTATTTTAGAATGTTATCAGTTTAGAGTTTTATACTTTATGAACTTTTATTCCTGGAAGCTCTATAAAAAGGCTTCAAGTGGTTTATTTTATTTTAGGAGACGATTGATTAATGAAATTCAAATTGGAGATTTTCCAAATTGTTGGTGCTGATTCCTGACACCTTAGGTGCTGATGCCTTTCTTGCTTGGTGCTGATTTCAAGTAACCTCTAGGTGCTGATTCTTAGGGATATCTTTTAATTTTCTTGTTCTTTTATTTTCTCTTGATTGTCCTGCATCAAAATATTTTTTTGGTCACTCTTTCCCCTCAGGTATATATCACTTTGAGGGCCTCTGACTGAATGCAGTAATTAATTGTAATATTGGCTGTAAAACAAAATAGCAGCCATCTTATTGTGTGGTGTCGGAAGTAGACACTATCACTCTTATCAGATTTATATCATGTGTACTGCTTTATTGGATCATCGAACATTTGCTTATTGTATCTTTCTGGGTAATTTGTCAAATGAAGTTTAAATGTATACTGTACTCCATTACCCTCTTTTTGTTTCCCCATAAAATTTATATTAATAGCCATGAAATGCATTTATGTGAGTGGAGTACGCTTTCTAATACTTCTGAAGAAATTTATAGGAGCCAATTTCCTTCATGGGTGGGATGTTTGCCGGTCTTTTAAGGCTTGATTTGAATGAAGACCCACTCAAGGAATGGGTTACACGGACTGCAGAAGCCTCCGGAATTGTAGAGGAAGAAATTGATGCTGATGCTGAGGGATCAAAAACAGACGAAGTTCCACAACAAATTGAGATTGAATGACACTTGCCGTGGTTCTGTCTGTATAATAAGACTCAAATAGTTGATTGATAATTGATGTTTAACTTGCACACAACACAATAATGATCATTCAAAATGTTCTGCTTAGATGATATGCAATGTGTAATGCTATGACTTTGATGTGTATCTCCATTTTCTTGGGTTAGTTGCATATAGCACAAGAAGCCCAAAAGTATCAACCTATTTCCAGACTTGCATGTAATTTATGTCGATTAGCAGTTAAGCTAGGCATGATTTGGGTACCAAAATCTTGGAGCCTGACTATCCCCTTGATCGTCCTTTTTTAGTTTTTTGTTTTGAAGAAACCAGACCCCAGGCTTGGGAATTTATTCAAAAACTAAAATCAATGAACATCACGCAACACAAAAGGAGTAATGTCAACGGGAAGGTCTCCCAACCAAACCTGCAACCCCACAACTGAACTAGCTTTCTTTACTAAAGTATCAGCAACAGAATTACACAGACAACTAACTAAATCAAAATAAAAAAACTGGAAAGCAGAAACTTGAACTCGAATATCCTCCGGAACATTCCTATAGCTGGCAAGCTCATCCGACCCATGCCGAAGAGCATCAATAACAGCAGTTGAATCCCCTTCAAAAACCACTCTGGTAAAGCCAATCTCAAGCGCAAACTGAACAGCCCTAAGATAAGCTAACGCCTCCAACTCAGCCATCGAACAACCAAGAGAAATGGGAACAGAGAGCGCTCCAACAACCGCCATTACTGTCGCGCACAATCACACCTAAGCCAGCCAAGTTTGAATACTGAAAGACCGCTACATTGAAATTAACCTTAAAAAAATCAGGCATCGAAGGACACCAATGTTGCAAGGGTGGAGGGCAGGGAAGGACCAACTCCTCTTCTTGGGAAGCCAAAAACTCCTGTAAAAAACTACCACCGCTGCTGCAAATACGATATGTAGACTTGAGCAACTATTAACTTGCCATCTTCCCTTTTGATGAATAGAGTTTGATCCGCTTTGTCTCTTGTGAACCCATGTGACACCAAGTATTGTGTGAGTCGATCATACCAAGCTCTAGGGGCTTGCTTTAAACCATAAAGTGCCTTCTTGAGGTACAACACATGATCCGAAAAGTGTGGATTAATGAATCCTTTTGGTTGAGCCACATAGACATTTTCTTTAAGCAACCTATTCAAGAATGCAGTCTTCACATCCATTTGATAGAGCTTGGACCTCAAGTGACATGCCACGGCTAGGAGAATCCTGATGGACTCCATACGGGCAACTGGGGCGAATGTCTCATCATAGTTTACTCCTTCCATTTGTGAGTATCCTTGAGCTACAAGACGAGCCTTGTTGCGGATCTCATTACCCTCCTCATTAGTCTTATTGCAGAATATCCATTTTGTGCCGATGATGTGCGCACCCTCCGATCTAGGTACTAGAGTCCAGGCATCATTCCTCTGACTGAAGCAATTCATCATGCATTGCTTCAACCCAACTTTTATCCTGAAGAGCTTTCTCAACTTTAGTGGGTTCAACTTTTGACGAATAACAAGAATAAGACACAAAGTTAGGAACACATTTATCAACTGTATGCTTCCTTAATGTGAGTTCATTCATGTTTCCCACAATAATTTCAAGAGGATGATTTAATTTAATCCTGGAAGAAGGTCCTTTCTCTTCATGAGATATAGAATCTAGTGAAGTGGATATATCTGCAGAATCTTCCATAACACTCGGAGTATCAGGTGACATCTCTTGTTCTAAGTGTAGAGATCAACCAAGGGCATGGGTAACGAAGTATACTTTCAGTTTGCCCTTCTAAAGGGACGAGGTGGGTCTAGCCTCCCCCTCTGATTAAAGGCTTGGTTAGGCACTTGGGTAGACTGTCCCCATTACTAATAAGGTCTAGCAGTTGAGTGACTTGGGTGTTGATCATTTTCTCATAGTAAGAAGGCTTGAGGTTGTTGATGAACCACTTGATCATCTCATTTTCCATCATGGGGGTTGCACTTGTGCGGCCAGCTCACGCCACCTCTGGGCATACTCTTGGAAAGATTCCCCACTCTTCTTTTCTGTCATCTAAAGAACAGTGTGATCGGGAGCTATCTTGGTGTTGAACTTATAGTATTCTAGGAAAGAGTTGGCCATTTCCCTCTAGCTAGAGGTCTTTTCCAATCTCGCATACCATGTGGCTTCAGGGCTAGTCATACTATCAAGGAAAACCTGGAAAAGCAGATGGTGATTATCCCAATAGGGAGCAATTTTCCTATAGAACATGTGCAAGTGTGCACAGGGGTCTCCTGTACCATCATACTTGATGAACTCTGGTGCCTTGAACTTGGGAGGCAAAATGATCTGGGGGAAGTTGCTCAGACTATCTAGATCAACACTTCCATGGACATTAGAGCCTTCTATGATATGAAGCTTTTTCGGCCAGGGTTTCCATATGGCTCTTGACTTGGCCGTACCCAGATTTGAAAGTTTTATCCCTTGAAGGATCCATCTCTTGGTCACTGCCCTAGGGTGGTACATTGTGGCCCTACTCCAACAGGGCTACAATAGCACACATGGCATGACAAACATAGCCTAGGCCTAGGCATACAAACATGGCATGGAGCGCACAAACACATGGAAGATAGCATAAAGCATGTAGAGAGCATAGATCCAAGTACACAAGCATGTGGAAGCATAGATATAGGCATATAGGCATATAGGCATAGAAACATGTAACATGTAGAAATTTAGTACATAGACATGGAAGAACATGAATCCAAGCATACAAGCATGTGAAGACTCAGATATAAGCATAGGAGCATGGAACGTACATACAACACGTAGATCTAAGCAAGACGCAACCATAGATGTGATATCAAGCATGTGAGCATATAACCCTAACATCAACATAGAGCAAAAAAGGGAATAAAACATAGGAAAACATGGCATAAAACCCTAAGCATGCAGATCTAAGCATATGAACATATGGGAACATTGATCTAGGCACGAAACATGGCATAAGACATAACAACAAAGAGATTTAAGCTAGAAATACAAAAAAAGCAAGAAGCATGCTAGGAAAGCAATAAATCATGTTATTAAATCATAAAAGCAAAATAAACGCTAGAAAAAGATTTAGAAGGTTAGGGGTGTAGATAGAAGTCAAAAGGCTGCATCCACACCCCTAAACCCCAAATCTCAAAGTGTAGAACCAAGGAAAGGAAGATTGGGTATAGAACAATATTTTGTGTTTTTGGTGAAGAAAGAAGAATCAAGAAGCTTTAATGTGTTTTTGGGTGGATTTTGTGTGTTTTTTTGGTGTTTGAAAGAGAGAAAAATGTGTGGAGAAGCTGAACAGAGAGAAAAATTCAGAAAAAAGTCTTCCTCTCCTAGTTTGTGGGGTGCTTGGGTCTGTTTATAGCCTTGGCATGCTTTTCGAGGCGGTGGCCCTTGGAGGGCCGCCTCAATTTCCTCTGATTAGGTTGATCTTGACACTTTTGGAAAGGTCTTGACTTCTTGTTTTTGAAAAGGTATGGATCTTGAAAATCCAATGGTCATATCAAAAGTTATGGCTCTCGAAAGTTTAAGATGCATTGATCGGTGCGTCATCCCGATTTTTGTGATATCTCTGTCGTTCTAACTCCGATTTCGATCCATGAATAGTCATTGGAATGAAAATTTGATAATCTTTGCAATGACATTGGTCTCAACCCATTCTGATAGCCGGATCAAAATTAGGGTTTTTAGGCCCATTTGGGATCGATTTCAGGTCAAACTTAGTCAAATTGGTCAAACGTTGAAAAACTGTGTTTGATGTAAAACTTGGTCAATCTTTGAGAAGTTTGGGTTTGATGTAAAATTGTGAAAAACGTTGTTTTGCGAGAGTTTGGACCTTGTTTAGCCTTCGGTCGAACCTAAGGCTGACCAGGGGCATTTTGGTCATTTTAGCTGAAAAAGGCACTTCGGGTGTTCTAATGCCCCAAACGGGTTGTGCCATGTCGTTTTGGATGCTTTTGTGGACCCATGGAGAGAAAATGATATTTTTGGATTTTTCGGGGTCCGGCATGCAAGGGCAGACAAAATACGGTATCAACATATATATATATATGGGGCAACCATAAAACTTGCCATTGCATCCAACCCTGCCATTGAATGAATTAAACATTGATTTCCTATTTGATTCTTTTACTAAGTAACTTTGACAGTTTTTTTAAATAAGTAACTTTGAAGTCTACTTCAATGACGTAGCCTAAATATTTACACAATATATGGGAAAACACACGATAATGGCGACAACAAAAACATTTTGTAGCAACCGGAATTTTACTCGAAATGCGCCACCATGGCAGCATGAACACCCTGCCTTCTCTGACTACTCAGTGACCTTTTCGTTTCCACCCATATGCCTTCACAACGCTTATCTTACCTGTTTCATCAGACACAACAGCATAATTAAATGAACATATTCAATCAAATGCAAAGTATAATTAGTTTAAGAAGATGGGAAATGTAGACGAATTACATACCATCATCAATCCCACAATCGGGAGCCTGCACGGGAGGGTGTCGTGATCTCTGCAAACCCTCCATCGGCTTAGTGTCCTAACCCGGTATCCGCTCAATCTATATAGCCTCTTCGTGGGGGGTTGTAGATAAAGGTCCCACAATGGGCTCCACATGCACTAGAGGTGGGGTAGGCATGCTTGGTGTGGGGAAAAATATGCATCCACCATCATGGGTAGATTTGCTGAACACTAGGGGCGACATACGGGGAGGGTCCTTGTAGTCCTTGCTAGCACCACAAGACATAGTCTGGGCTGGAATAGTGTCCTCATGACTGGCGGTGTGGGATGGCCCAGCACCAACATCAGACGTGCATCACGATGTCTTGCTGCCGTCGTCAGACAGTACCTAATCACCCTTAAGCCATGATTCTTCTGCACCCGACTCATCCCCTTCATCGTAGATGGTTTTTGGCTCGGTCGTATGGCTGGGACCAGCTTGACCACCTCCACCATGTCCATGCCCTTGAGATCCACCACTTTGCTCGCCGCGATTCGGGGCCTGTGTACCAATGTCGGATGCTTCTGTGAGCGCATCCAACTATTTAAGCCAGCCCAGCTCCTCCACAACCTCTAGTGTCAGATTAAGGTCATTGTACATGTCAAAACCTCGGTCCCACCTCTGTAGAGACCTAAGCATCGACCAAACCTGCAAAACAAGGGCGTCATAAAAGCAGGAACACAAGTATGATGCAAAACTATAATAAGGGGTCATGTGAATTTATCTTTTTATTAACTTCAAAGTTATTTTGGTTACAAAGTAATGAAACTTGAAGGGTTTTGATTCTCACATTTCCTCTTTTATGTGTTAAAATGTGGATATTTTCATATCAGTTATGGATATGTGCCAGAAATAATGCATGTGAATGTGAAACAATATTTTTCAAAAATAAAATCTTACACCTGTAGCCTTTTGTAACGTATGGCAAGTGTCTTTATTTTAAAAGCTACTTAGACGTAGCTTTAAGCTGTTATAGGTACCACAGATTATGTTACAAAAAACAAAACTACTTGTTTAAGCAAAAATATATTAGGTCCAAAATAAAATAACTTTAAACTTAAAATGTCAACAATGTATTGTCTAGTGAATAATCTAGTTCTCTCCTTAGATCCCTAAATACATCGAACCGCAGGTGAGTATAAGCATCATGGTTAACAACATTCAGAACATACAAGTGGAGCATCGAAAAAGCTAAACCTTACAATTCAGATGCTTTCTCAAGAGTCAAATAATTTCAAGTTCTTTCTAATGTCTTCCTCAAATCCCAAGCAAGGATATATCCTTACAACTTTTTAATATAAGGCAAGACAAATATTTGATAGGAATTGCATTCAAGTTACATTTACAGTAACTTTTACAAAATTATAGTACTTGATAGCTTTTTCCCATAATGTAATATTTGGATATTATAGATATCAAGGTGATTTGGAACATAAACCAAACCCATTAGTAATAAATATTGTTAATTCGAGCAAAAATGCCTAAAATTTGTTGTAAAAAGGGTGTCATAAAAGCAGGAATGCAGGTATGATGCAAAACTATAATAGGGGGTCATGTTGGTTGAAAAGAAAGCATGCATCAACTCACACATGTTGCAAAACTGTAAAAGGGGATGGAATTATTGCCTTACCATGATTTCCTAGTATGCAGACTCTAGTGTTATGTATCGCCTTGTGTTGCCATTGTACCACCTCATGTACTCAACATGGTACGTTGTATCACCGTCTAGGAGAGGGGCAGTAGAATGTGGTCATGCAATTGAGGATGTAAATTAACCGAGCAACTGCTCTGCCCGTAGTGTAGACAGCAAGGTCTGGTGCACAACAAGGATGTATGTGGTATGTTGTGCGGTGCTCTTTGGCCCACTCTAACTAGCAAACATGGGGTTTCAACAAATGCTTGTTAGTGAACTTTCATGTGATGAACTGTGAACAATGTCATTAGTGAACTCTCTCGTCCTTTGCATTTAACAAACTTTGCTTTATATTTCATAGTTACAACTCACAAAGTATAATAAAAAAAACTATGGAAAGGGTCATAGCACGCAAGGTGATACCCCCATTTACTGAGGAACTAACTATACATGTGTTAATAAGTGCCTATAAATAAGAGTCAACTTGTGAAATTAGTGTTGGACTTAGTGGAATCTCTTTTTATGAGGTGGTTTGGGAAAAAAAGTTGGTGTTGGAAGTTGGGTATTCAATCATAAGCTCAAGACCTCAAAGAAGTACCCACAGTTGGTGCTCCACAGTGAGCCATGCCACATTAATTATAGACAAAATGAACCCATTCTAAAATTTCTGCAAATTATATGAACAGGAAAAGCTGAATGTTATATATGCTGACTGGCACAACCAACTAAATTGAACATGTTGCTGAATTTTCATATTCATACCATAATCCATTTACAAATGAAAGGAGAAGAGCTTCAAGAAGATCCGACTTTCTTCTACAATAATTATAGTTCTGAAGCCTCAAAAGAAGCATTGAATAGAAGATCCATCAGAACACTAACAAAAATTGCAATAGAGCACATTTCAGATCAGATAGAGGTTGCAGTTAAAGAGTCCAACATTAAAAGCTATTTCATTTTCCTTCTAAGACATAAGTTTTATCAGATTATGATAACTTTTACTCTCATTTATTAAGGGAATAGATTATTTTAACTAAAATTTCAGCAAATTATATTGAAAACATGTAAAATTCTTGAATATAGCCCAAAATGAAATCTAAAGCAGACTGATGATGCATGCCAGAGAAACATGTGCACACCATATGCATTCTTAACATATTCATACCATAGTAATCTTCCCACTATAAGGCGCACTAAAACCATGGAGCAACATTAATTGAGTCAAAATGAGATAATTCTAATAGAAATCTCAATAAGTGCAAACCTTCTTAAGCTTTTTATTTATTTATTTATTTTATTTTTTCTTGATAACTAAGAATATTTTTATGGAAAAGACTACATTGTGAGAGCACGAAGAGCCTAAACAACTACAAAAATAACTAATCGTGTAAAGAAGTATAATGACTCCTCAGACTTAACAATGGAATTACTATGGGTAATTCCCCAAGCACAGAACCAGCCAAACAATGTCCTAATCAACAAAGAGTGCAATTAAGTCAACAAACATCCAATGTCCTCAAAAGTACATTGGTTACAGTCCCTCCACAAGATCCACATCAGACATAAGGGGACTAAATTCCAGTCATCCGAAGATGTTTCCCTAACCAACTCCATCACCCAAACAAGAGATCCATGACCGTCCTCAATAACACTCATTGTATCCCAAAAGAACAAAAAACATGACTTTACAATGCACGAGCAACTGAGCAATGAATCAATACATGATTCACTGACTCCCGCTGCACCAGCACATACAACCCCAACCAACTAACATGAAGCCTCTCTTCATGATATCATTGTAAGGATCTTACCCCACACTGCTATCCATATGAAAAATGAAACCATCTATGGAGCCTTGACACATCAAATTATCTTCCATTGGAAGGAAACATCACTAGTAAAAAACTGTAGTAAGAATGAAAGTCAAATTTACCACTCCCTTTCAGTCTGTCACCACCCTCACTCCTGGGAATATTTGACTATAGAGGATTGAAAGAGGAATTCACTGACTCCAACTCCCAATCATTTATATCTCAATGAAAACAAATGTCCCAGCTCCATACTACCACAGTTGGTTGCTCAACCAAAATTGAGGAAATTGAGGGCTTACTAACTAAAGAGCATGCAAACAACTCTGGATACAACTCCTTCAGATTCTAATTCCCACACTAGCAAACCTTCTTAAGCTTGCACAAAATATAATGTAGCTCAGAAAAAATGAGCAAATTCAATATCTCCTTAATGTCATTATCATGAATTGTTTGTTAGCCGGTTCCAGGAGCTTTATACATTCAAATTGCACTTGAAAGTGACCATAACACTGCCAATTTCATAATTCATCTCTTTCCCTCTTATTTCCTCAGCAACCAACCATACCCTGACCAGTACTAAGTATCCAACCATGCTTCTAAGTTTCTAGCTGCCCAAATTTGTACATTGACCATAATGCAATAATTCTTTAATTCTCTACAACAATACAATATGAAAGCTACTAGATTTGGAAGATTGGAAAACATTTTCAATTTCAATCCTTAATTATGGGTACTTTGTTGGGATTTGTGGCCTAAAATCCTATTGTATGATGCTATGTACTATATTATGTATGACATGATGTATGACTTAATATTGTTATTAATAAAGTCGTTTTATTATTATCTGAAACAATGGTAACATGAATATTTGGACATTATCATATAGTCCATGAGATGCATAGTATGTGATTTATGTGATTTAGTCACAGAACATATAAGTCACAAATTCTTTGTAAATTCAGAATTTGGTTCGTAGTCGGTGATAAAACTAGGCATTTCATCTGCAAAGACTATAACATGTCAACTAAGATGATTTATCTTGATCATGGAAGTGGTGACTTCTAGTTGATATGTTGATATGTTTTAAGAGTTAAGACATATTGAACCGGACCGCTGTGAAATTTATTATTCTCATAATGACTGTCAATTGAATATAAATCTCACGACTTATATTTGCATGAACTCTTAATCCTGAGAGAATAATGGACCTGATCATGAAATGTAGGTTGCTTTGATATATTAGGAGTAAGACCTAAAGTAACGGTCAAAATCTCAGTATGTTGGGCAGCCACATTTAGTGTTGATGGAACATATATTCTCAAGATGGAATTCATAGTCTCTTAACGAAGATACAAAATATTCCCTTGAGATAAGTTTAATGGGCTTGTTATTCAGAATGTTAGGCCTAACTACTTTAGTAAATAGTTACTAAAGCATATATTTATGGAATTGGATTTCATAAATACATGATAAATAACTTAAAGGATTAAACTGAGTATTCAAGGATTAAGATGTAGTAATTTACAAAGTGACAGTCTACTTTCATAATTTTGTATTACTATGAATATTTTATGAAGGGGTTGCATGTACAATAAAGTCTTGGGATATAATTTATTAATAAGGCCTAGAGTGTAATTATATTTATATAGTGGTATTAAATATAATTAATGGTAACTTTGGACTTGTTAAGAGTTGACAAAAAAACCCAAGGTCTATTGGAGCTAGTGTCTTATTTGTTCCTTTTTGGTCCCACTCCAAGCTACATATTAGAGCCCAATTGGAAAGGCTCAAAAGGCTAGCCCAATTAGATAATCAGTTATTAGAAGAGAAATATATAGAATTTAATATACACAACAAGTTTATGAAATGGTAAGTATGTGAGTGTTGGACACTCCCTCATTCTCTTTAAGAAATAACTGATTGAGAGACCACACATCTTGGGCGTTAGTGGAATTGGAGTGAAGATTGAAAGTGTTCCTGAGAACTTCTCATCTTTGGTTTTGAAATTCACTGAACCAAGGTACACTCACTTGTTCTATATTCTGAAACTTACATAATGCATGTTATCAATTCTAAATGAAGTAGATCCGTTATTTTTCTGCTGCGTATTTGCATAATACCAACAATTGGTATCAGAGCGGTCTTCATTTTCAAATATGTATAATAAGTTTAGTGAGTTTTAGAATTAAAGAGAACTATTTTCATAGTTGTGAAAAATTCTGCAGTCATTTTTCTGCATATTATAGTTTTTGAAACTATTGTTTGATTAAAACTGATTTTGATGTTATGATGTTGTTTAATTTTGATTTTTAACCATGTAAAGTTGAATTTTAACACTTTAACATCAATGTAATTCAAGTTTTAATCTTAATCTCATCGTTTTTGATCATTTAGAATGAGTTTTGTTCATTGGAAATGTCAAAAACGGTTAACATAAACAGCTATTTCTGGGATTTTTTCGCGAATGGCAAGTCGTGAGCTGAGTCGCCAGAATCTCTGGATGAACTCGCAACTGGGGTCTCGCGACTGGGTGAGTCGCCAAAAAATTCTGACGCCTGTTTTTTGCATGTATAAATAGCAAGGCTTCGTGTAATTAGTTTATATATGTATTAAACAATTAAAAACCTTTAATTTAAAACATCTAGTGGGAGAGAGATGCAAGGGTTGCATCTCACGGCCTCCATTGTTGGTTTATAGTAGTGTGATTAAGTATCTCGCCTTGGCGTATATGCCTTGCTCCCTATGGAGGGTGTTTAATTCATGGTACTGTAGGTTAAACTTCTTAATGATAGATGAAGTGTGTGTTTACATTTAGAACGACCACGCTTCCGTGGAGTTACTTGGTGACTCACATTGATTCTAGGCAATGGTGTACACTAGACTAAGTATAATGTTAACCTCCCTTCGGAGCTATGTCATTTTTACTTAGAGGTTGAAGGAAAAGCGGCAAATTATTTTTGTTTGGTAAGAGTTACCATGACAGCATTAATAATGAGAATTATTCTCGCTTAATCATAGCGATTAGTATAACCTCGCTTCCGAGGAATATTAATTGCGGGATTGGGTTGTCATTGCATATATTATGTTATGGTTTTATTAAGGTTCCATACTGTATGTTTATATGCTAAATAGATAATGTCCAGTTTACTTATTATATTCATGTTTATTATTTTCAGATTTGAACATGGCATCTTTTAGCCCACTTGTTACTATTCTTAATCAAAACAAACTGACTGGATCCAATTATGTTGACTGGAAAAGAAATTTGGACATAGTTCTCATAACTGAAGAGCACAAATATGTGCTTACCAAACCATGTCCTAGCTTTCCTTCATTAGATGCTCCTCTTGAGGAAAAACAACGATATGATCGTTGGCAGAAATCTAATGAAATGGCCAAGTGCTACATCCTAGTATCTATTTCAAATGTTCTGCAGCATCAAATGCAAGATGTAGAACTAGCTTTGGACATTATGCTAAGTCTGAAGGAGATGTTTGGTGAGCAAGGCCGTTCTACAAGGTAAGAAACCATGAGACAAATTTATAATACCAAAATGGCTGAAGGTAGTTCAGTGAGGGAGCATTGTTTTACAATGATTTCCAATCTGAATACATTGGAAGTTTTGGGTGCCAATATTGATGGAGAATCCCAAGTGGATATGATACTCCAGTCACTACTGGAATCATTCAAGGAATTCAAACTCAATTATAACATGAACAAAAAGATTTACTCTTTGTCTGAATTAATGAATGAATTGGTAGCGGCGGAAGGCATTCTTGGTACTTCTAATGTTGAAGCCAATGTGCGTGAAGCTTCTACTTCTCAACCTAAGTCGAAAGGCAAGGGTAAGAAGAAGAAGAAGAAGGACTTCACCAAGCAAGAGGGTAAACAAATTGTCTTAGGGGTTGTTGACAAAGGAAAGAAACTCAAAGGAAAATGTTTCCATTGTGGTGAGAAAGGACATTGGAAGAGGAATTGTCCAAAATTCAAAGCTGCCAATAATAAGGGTATAAATAGTTCTTTCCTCCTTGAAATATGTTTGGTACTGTTGGGTTTTAGACCCCTTAAAAACGACCAGATTGCGTAGCCTAGTTAATTAGCCAAGTTGTTACTTAGTCAAATTAAGCAATTTTAGGTTAAAATAATCAAATAATCATATCAAGCATATAAAGCAGCGGAAAAATAAATAACACATGATATGATGACCCAGGAGACCACACGGTAAAAACCTGGGGAGGATTTGACCCACCAATCCTCAAGGCAAAACTGAATCCACTATGAAAGAATCGAAGTTCATACAAAAAGGACTTATAAGCTCCCCGCTCGACTTCCTAATGCTACCTACCGGTAGAACTTACTGACACGACCACTTGCAAGCTCCGAATCCACGGACTCCTTCTTTCTTGAATTCTTCAATCAGCTACAAGCTCCTCGCTTGTTTTTCTTTAAGTTCCAATTGTTGCAACTGTGTTGATCTTCAAGATGTTGAAATCATCTCTACCTCGAAAACCCTAAGTTTTGTGTAAAGGAAAGCTCCTTAAAGATCTCACAAGAGATTCACACAAAACAGTAATGTATGAGCAACAATACAATATGGACAACCTCTAAAAACGTGGCTAGGGTTTTGTTTAAATACCTAGGGTAAAAACATAAAACCCTAAACGTTTAATGAAGTAGGGCTGAGTTGGAAATTCTGCAGAAAACACAACCTGTACGATTTTCGATCGATCGAGCCTGTCCTTCGATCGATCGAGCCAGGCCGAAAGTCACAAAGACTTTTGCAACCACTCGATTCCAACTTTACAATAATAAATCAACTTTGAGCAAGTCTAAATAAGAATAAACACATTGTTTTGATCATGGTTTGCCAACATTACAAATTAGAGTTCTAAATACATAAAATCCTAAGACCTTAGAACCTAACAGGTACAAAATCCCATAGATTCCTGGTGTGTGGATTCAGGTTGTACTAATCATATCTGCAATTCTTTGCAGGGGTTCTAGGAGACCAGAAAACTTAAAGAAGGAGAATTGTTTCTTACTTTGGCTGATGGGAGTAGGATTTCGGTTGTAGCTGTTGGTGTTTTTAATTTGTGTTTTGAATCTAGAGTTTTAATATTAGAAGACTGTCTGTATGTACCTAATGTTCGTAGGAATTTAATTTCTGCAACTTATTTGGGTAAACATGGATATTGTGTTATCCTTAAAGACAATGTTGTAATAAAGAAAGGTAAAATATTTATCTGTTCTGGCAATATTGTGGATGGTCTTTATATTTTAACTCCTGATAAGCATGAATTATATAATTCTGAATTAAATAATAACTCTCATGTAAAATCATTAAAGAGAAAGTTTTCTTCTACTAATGAAGCATATCTTTGGCACTTGCGTTTAGGTCATATTAATCCAAATAGAATTCAAAGATTGATCAAAGATGGACTCCTAGAGCCATTGGATTTTGATGAATTCCTAGTTTGTGAATCTTGTTTGGAAGGCAAAATGACCAAACGATCTTTTAATGTAAAAGGTAGAAGAGCCAAGAGTTGCTTGAATTAGTTCATATGGATGTTTGTGGTCCTATGTCAACCCAAGCTAAAGGAAGTTATGAGTACTTCATCACTTTTACCGATGATTACTCAAGATATGGTTATGTGTACCTAATGAGACGAAAGTCCGAAGCCTTTGAAAAGTTCAAAGAGTTTAGGGCTAAAGTTGAGAATCAATTAGGTAAATGCATAAAAGCCATTGGATCTGATCATGGTGGCGAATACCTTTTTGGGGATTTCAAGGATTACTTAACTCAAAATGGGATCATATCCCAATTGATTACACCTGGAACTCCCCAACAGAATGGTGTAGCAGAAAATAGGACTCTTTTGGAATTGGTTAGGTCCATGATGAGTTACTCAACCTTACCAGTTTCTTTTTGGGGATATGCACTAAAAACTGCAATGCTTATTTTTAATTTAGTTCCATTAAAATCTGTTCCTAACATACCTAAGGAATTGTGAAGTGGGCGTAAGCCTAGTATGAAATATCTCCATATTTGGGGATGTCCAGCACATGTGTTGAAAAGGAAGTCTGATAAGTTGGAATCTAAAACCGAAGTTTGCATGTTTTTAGGGTATTCAAAAGAAACAAAGGGTTATTTATTCTATAAGCATAAAGATAACAAAGTGTTTGTTAGCACACATGCCAAATTTTTGGAAGATGATTATATGTATAATTTTGATCCTAGAAATAAAGTTGTTTTGGCTGAAATGAATGAACTTGTAGTTGAACAATCAATAGATGAAACTAGGGATGATGTGGTAGTATTGGATACACCACAAAATACTACTGATGAGATGTCTAGTACACAGGGGCCTCGTCGTAGTGGGAGAATTGTTCAGCCTTCTACAAGATTCATAGGTTTGGGAGAAACTTATGAGGCTATCTCAGAAGAGGCTGAATCGGATTCTTACACTTATGATGAAGCAATGAATGATATAGATGCAAATCATTGGGTTAAAGCTATGAAATCTGAATTAGATTCCATGTATTCCAATCAAGTTTAGGATCTTGTAAAGGTGCCTAACGGCATTAAACTTGTTGGTTGTAAATGGGTTTACAAGAGGAAGAGTGAGATAGATGGAAAAGTTAAAACCTTTAAAGCAAGGCTAGTGGCGAAAGGGTATACACAAAAAGAAGGTATTGATTATGAAGAAACCTTTTCACCAGTAGCAATGCTTAAATCTATTAGAATTCTCTTATCCATTGCTGCTCATTATGATTATGAGATTTGGCAAATGGATGTCGAGACTGCATTTCTCAATGGCAATCTTGAAGAGGAAATCTATATGATGCAATCGGAAGGTTTCATAGCAAAGAACCAAGAGCATTTGGTATGCAAGTTGAAAAGGTCCATTTATGGACTTAAGCAAGCATCTAGATCATGGAACATCAGATTTGATCAACCAATCAAGTCTTTTGGTTTTGAACAAAATCTTGATGAACCACGTGTGTACAAAAGACATCAAGACAAAGTAGTAATGTTCCTAGTGCTTTATGTTGATGATATTCTACTCATTGGGAATGATGTAGGGGTAATGTCATCAGTAAAGGTTTGGTTGTCAAGCCAATTTGATATGAAGGACTTGGGTGAGGCTAATTTTATTCTAGGGATCAAGTTTTGGTGAGATCACAAGAATAAGATATTAGGCTTATCACAAGTTGGATATATAGATAAGGTTCTAGAACGGTTTAGCATGCAAAATTCCAAGAAAGGATTACTTCCTTTTAGACATGGAGTTCCTCTGTCTGATGACCAAAGGCCTAAGACTCAAGAGGAAGTTGATATGATGAGATAAGTTCCTTATGCTTCTGCAGTAGGAAGTCTCATGTATGCCATGCTTTGTACTAGACCAGATATTTGTTATTCAGTTAGCATGGTTAGCTGATATCAGTCAAATCCAGGACCAAAACATTGGCAAGTTGTAAAGCATATTCTTAAGTATTTGCGGAGAACGAGAGATTATATGCTTGTTTACCGAAGTGAGGATTTGATATCAATTGGCTATACAGATTCAGATTTTCAATCGGATCTAGATTTTAGAAAATCCACACCAGGATGTGTTTTAACCTTGGGAGATGGAGCCATAACTTGGAGGAGTGTCAATAAATCTTGTATTGTGGACTCCACCATGGAAGCAGAATATGTTGTTGCTTGTGAAGCAGCAAAGGAAGCTGTATGGCTCAAGAAATTCCTTTCTAACCTTGGTGTAATGAGAATGGAACAAGTTCCCATCACATTGTTTTGCGACAATAGTGGTGCAGTTGCACAATCAAAAGATCCAAAGAATCATAAGAAAGGAAAGCACATTGAGAGAAACTATCACATCATTAGAGATATTATTGCTCATGGAGATGTGGTGGTAGCAAAGATTGAAAGTGCAAGTAATCTAGTAGATCCCTTTACCAAAGTCTTGCCTCAAAGGACCTTCGAGTCACATTTGGAGAGAATGAGAGTTAGATTAGTGCATAATAGTCTTTAGGGCAAGTGGAGATTGTTGGGATTTGTGCCCTAGAATCCTATTGTATGATGCTATGTACTATATTATGTATGACATGATGTATGACTTAATATTGTTATTAATAAAGTTGTTTTATTATTATCTGAAACAATGGTAACATGAATATTTGGACATTATCATATAGTCCATGAGATGCATAGTGTGTGATTTATGTGATTTAGTCACAGAAGATATAAGTCACAAGTTCTTTGTAAACTTAGAATTTGGTTCGTAGTCGGTGATAAAATTAGGCATTTCATTTGCAAAGACTATAACATGTCAACTAAAATGATTTGTCTTGATCATGGAAGTGGTGACTTCTAGTTGATATGTTTTAAGAGTTAAGACATATTAAACCGGACCGCTGTGAGATCTATTATTCTCATAATGACTGTCAATTGAATATAAATCTCACGACTTATATTTGCATGAACTCTTAATCTTGAGAGAATAATGGACCTGATCATGAAGTGTAGGTTGCTTTGATATATCAAGAGTGAGATCTAAAGTAACGGTCAAAACCTCAGTATGTTGGGTAGCCACATTTAGTGTTGATGGAACATATATTCTCAAGATGGAATTCATAGTCTCTTAACGGAGATACAAAATATTCACTTGAGATAAGTTTAATGGGTTTGTTATTCAGAATGTTAGGCCTAACTACTTTAGTAAATAGTTACTAAAGTATATATTTATGAAATTGGATTTCATAAATATATGATGAATAACTTAAAGGATTAAACCGGGTATTCAAGGATTAAGATGTAGTAATTTACAAAGTGACAGTCTACTTTCATAACTTTGTATTACTACGAATATTTTATGAAGGGGTTGCATGTACAATAAAGTCTTGGGATATAATTTATTAATAAGGCCTAGAGTGCAATTATATTTATATAGTGGTATTAAATATAATTAATGGTAACTTTGGACTTGTCAAGAGTTGACAGAAAAGCCTAAGGTCCATTGGAGCTAGTGTCTTATTTGTTCCCTTTTGGTCCCACTCCAAGCTACATATTAGAGCCTAATTGGAAAGGCCCAAAAGGCTAGCCCAATTAGATAATCAGTTATTAGAAGAGAAACATATAGAATTTAATATACACAACAAGTTTATGAAATAGTAAGTATGTGAGTGTTGGACACTCTCTCATTCTCTTTAAGAAATAACTGATTGAGAGACCACACATCTTGGGCGTTAGTGGAATTGGAGTGAAGATTGAAAGTGTTCCTGAGAACTTCTCATCTTTGGTTTTGAAATTCACTGATCCAAGGTACACTCACTTGTTCTATATTCTGAAACTTACATAATGCATGTTATCAATTTTGAATGAAGTAGATCCGTTATTTTTCTGCTGCGTATTTGCATAATACCAACATACTTGTCATTCACACACATTTTGGAAGTTTGGAAAACATTTTCAACTTCAACCCTTAATTATGGGCACTTGTTATTCATCCACAAAAACATAGATGAAACCAACAAGAATGTAATGAAACCAAGCCAAAAACTTCAAACACCCCATTTCTCTTCAATCACCCTAGATGAAACCAAAGGATTCTTTGGTGGGTATCATTGTAACACAAGGGGAATGCTCAAAACAGTAAGTATGAGTTCTTTGGGAGCTATTTTTTCCTTAAAATGTCATTAATTCAATACTCATTTGAAATTTTTTCTCTCTAGGCTATAATTGAAATATAGTCAGCATTTTTCATTGTAATATTTTGACTCTATTTTACTTTAATAAAGTAAATAACAGAAATGAGTCTTATTGTTTTTCTTGGTGACCTAAACATATATTAGTGAATGCTTGAGAGAGATTGGATTTTCTTGATTTTTTTAAGGAGATATGATAACAAGAGAAGCTCGTTATTGGACTGCTAATTAGCCTTCCTGCAATCAATTGGTTCCATGTTAGGTCTAGGCGTAAATAATTAATCTTTGTGCATTGGTCTCTTCCCCTGAATAGATTTATTATTTGATTCATATGAATTAAAAATTCATACCTAACCATGGTCAAACATAAAGTCGTCCTTATCCTTAACCTGTGCTTTAAGATTCAGTGAAGGTCACAACGCCATTATATAAAAATTGTTACCAGTGGATCACATGAACCCTACCTATGTAGTTTGCAAGTGCATGCAATTGTAAGTTCTGTTTTTGTCTCTCTTATTTTTTTATTTTTTTTATTTTTTATTTTTTTTTCAAATGCTGAGCACTGCAACCATGAGTTGCCAGTTGGTTGTAGACACATCTATATATTTCAGTATCTAAGCATTGATAAGTTTGTTTTGTTTTTTAGTTTGGCATATTTTTAATTATATGAAAGAGAAAAATAAAATATAATATACTATTACACATAAATAATTAATCCTAACAGACACTTAGTGTAACACCCCAAATATTTTTTAAAGCAATTTTTCCAATGAGAATAATATCTAAATTGGACTTTATTTTTTTTAATTAGTATGGTTAATTATTTTATGGAGGACTTATGAATATTTAAGTGATTTATGGGGCTAGATGAAATATGAGAGGAACCTTAAGGGTGGAGTGGTAATTAAACACAAGATATTTTTGGGGCAAACTTGTAATTAAGCCCCCTCTCATAAGTCAGCCACACCCCCCCCCCCCCTTAAGCCTACAATATCACTCTCTCCCCCTTGTCTTCTCTTTTGTATTTTTCTCTTCTTGTTCTCATTGTCTCCCATGGCTGATCCATCGAAGGTCCTATATCCTTACCACCACTTCAAATAACCTCCTCAATAGATTGAATCCAACAACTATGATCTTCCATGAGTTTTGGCTGCCCCAAACAATGATTTTAAGGTGAGTTTTCCATTGACCCACTTCCTTGATTATTTCGTTTATGGCTCAATGCTCATGTGGGATTGATCCAATGGATGGGGATAACGCTTTGGAAGGGTTTACTACGATTTTTGGGTTGTGGGTATGTGATAGTTGGTATTAGGGTATTCAACTATGGAGGTTTTTGGTACTTGGTTTATTGGAGGAAGGAGGGGCTGACTTTTATGTGTTTTATGATGATTTTTCTGTTTTGAGTTGAGTTGTTGTAATGATTTTGGTCGTATGTAAGAAGTTGACGAAAAGTTAATTATTACTTGCCATCATGATTTGAGAATGTGCTTGTGCATGCCAAGTGTTTGGTATATTGCCTCTAAGGGATTTTGGGTTTGATTCCTTGTTTTTAATATGCTTTTAAATCTGGTGGTTTTGTTGTGAGTAAATTCTCAAATAATTTGGGCTAGTCTTACAACTATAGCAACTTTCTAAAGCTGTCATGATAGATTTGAGTCAGCCGCAATGCATGATTTTTAATAAATTACAGAAAAATCTTTTTGGGTTGAATTTTCTGTGGTACATTGTATACATACAAGGTAATGTTCCCTTAAAGTTTTGAATTAATTGGATAAATTTTCATTGACCAAACAATTTTTACCAAATGGCTGCCCTGCTATGTACTAAATCTGAAAGTAAGACTAAAACGCTGAGAAATTGTGGAATTAATCCCAAACCTTGGTTGATCTTATCTTAGCTTAAATAAATTATTTAGTACCCAAAGAGATTCATGAGTATGCTATATCATCTTATGATGCACATTACTACGGTAATGAACTTAGAATGTTTTGGTTGCGTCAGCACTATGAGTTTCTTGGATGCTTGTTTAGTTCTTGTTTGGAAGGGGTAATTGTCTTAGGACGGGCAAGCTAGACTTTAGGGCCTTTGGTTCAATTTTAGGGTATCGTTACAATTTATGGAGATAAGTGTGATGGTACTTTGTGAAAGGCCTTGTTATTGATAGGTTTGGTCATTGTGTTTCTAGGTTTCGATATTCTTGGTGATGGACCTAGTGACTGGATCAATTGATTTTGTGATGCTTGGTTGAGGTAAAATTGGTTAGCCTTCTGAGGTAAGTAGCTTTTAATGGGATTTTTTTGGAAAATAACCATGTTGTATAAACATTGTTTTTGGGTCAAACACATTTTGGAAAATTAATGGTGGAACTATGTTTTTCTAAAAAGTGTTATGTTGTGACCCTTCTATATATGATTATATATGAAAGTGCATATTCTTATTGCATATGGGGAATTGCATGATTTGTTAGCACGGAAAAGACTAGCATCTTTTATTGAGTTCTTGAGAATGCGTTTTATGGATTCATTGCATTATTTGCAAATTCTAAAGATGCTTTATCTTAGCTTGTATTATTTGGGAAATTTACGCAAAATATTTATGACAAGAAATAGTTTAGAGGACTTTGAGAATATTGTGGCTATTTGGTTATTGAAATATTTTATGAAACTACTTGGAAGTTAACTGTGTATTTTAAATACATTAACTTGTGAGCTTTTGACATGGTTTTGTCATTGTGCCATGATATTGGTGATTACCCTGTCTGTGTGACGACCCTGTCTGTGTGACGACCCACCGTCTGTGTGACGACCCGTCTGTGTGACGACCTTGTCATGTGGCCTTGGGTGAGGTTTCTGGATTTGAAATGGTATTGTATATTTTATGGCTCACAACGAATAATATGTAGTTTCACAATTACTTTGGGAAGCTTGGTGCTACAATATGTCTATCATTCTTGTCATGATGTTAAAGAAACTTATTTTGCAGAATTCAAATGGAAATTCCCAAATTTTAGCATGTTTGTAAAATGTTTATTGTTATGAAACTTGCATTTCCCCGACCCCCATTAATTATGCTACTTACTGGGTTTTAGCTCATTCCACTCTCCAACAGTTTTACTGATCAATTAGCTACACTTTGGGAATGAAGCTTGACGTCTTGGTGGAGATTGGAGTTATATGCTGAATTGGGAGATTCGCCTTATTTTTGGTTGGTGATTGGGGTCTAGTTGTTCTAAGGAAGTAGTAATTAATTCTATAGGAGGTTGGATACTTGAGGTTTGTTAGCCTTAGGCTTTGTAGGCCTAACTTCAATGTTGAGGTTGTGTATTCTAAAAGGGATTGTGGTTTTGTGTTATCCATTTGGAGCTTTGAAATATATTCATGCATTACTTGGGGGCAATGACGTGAGTTATTGTTTGTAAATGTGTTATAGAGCTCAGACTTGTAATATGGAGATTTTAGTATGGTTAATTTATCCTTATCATGTGTTGAGGAAAAAAAAAAAAAATCTCCTACGTTCTCGCTCTTAATGGTTCTTCTCTCACGCTTTGGGCCCTTTTGGGTTTGGGGTGTGACACTTAGCTTGAATAATGAGAACTCAATGAACGTACCTAATGGCAAGGGGCCCTGAGTGCACTGGCGGTAAAGGCAGCCTTGTAATTAGGCATATTCGTGGGAACCTTGAATAGGCCCACAGCTGCAGCAACAACAGTGCTCCTCTAATCTGCATCGCATCCTTCTTCGATTCACTACAAAGGTGCCTGTAGAGCCAGGCTAATGCTGCATTACCCCAACTATACTGTCTCGCATTGCTGATTGGGTTGAGGAACTACAGAGGCATGAATGAGACCCGGTCTGCCGACTTGTCCATGAACAACAGGTGCCCCATCCAAACAAATAGGTGGTAGCGAGCATGTCGCTGCACAACTTCATCAACGGCGTTCGCAGCTGTGGGAGTGGCAAACCGTGCATCAAGACACTTGTATCTTATCCTCGCCCTAGCAAGGATAAACCTGTTTGAGTTTGGTATCGAGGGCAGAGGTTCATGGCCCAACAACTCTCGGCACAGACGACTCCAGTTCATGTCTATCTTCCCAGTGATAGGTAACCCATCCACCGAAATCCCCAGCATCACCTCTATATCTTGCAAGGTGAAGCCCATTTCTCCATGGGGTAAGTGGAACATGAAAGTCTTCGGACGCCATCGCTCCACCAAGGTCATGATCAAAGCGTGGTCAACCTCCACATTAGGAACCTTGAATAATCTGGTGAAATCTGTTGCATCGTTGTATTGTGTAATACATGGGTTTAGACCACCCTGCGGTAGTACACATTTATGGCATCGAACCTTTACGATGCCAGGCACTTCCTGCACACAGACGAGCATTGTGTAAGGTAGTGCACATGAGGTAATTATAAAACGACTATGTATTAATAATACAACTACATACTTCGTTGGCGGTGTGCCTCCAAAGCGGAGTTGACCGATGACTCGGTTGCCATCGCAACTGGGTATCATCGTCGGGTCCAAGATCCACTTTATCCAGTGCCTGCATATCTGACATGACGGCAAATAGATTGTTAACAATTATTGAGGACTCACTCTATGACAAGATATAATTACAATAGCAAATCATGTCTTCTTTCATATATCAAACCACATAGTTATCAAATTGTGGGTCAAAACTCAAAATTCACATATCAAATGATGTCATAAAATTTTCTGAATAAATTGAAAGAAACAGTATATACCATATAAAAAAGAAAGATGACCATATAATGATCAAGTATTGCCAGAATTGGATTACTGGCAAACTCATGATCAAATAAATGAAAGATGACCATATAATGAATTAGCACAGAATTCACCCACTTGATAAAAAAATAGAAGAATAATTTCTTTTCATGAAAGGACAAATAAAAATAAAAATTGTTTCATGATTCGATCCATGGCTGGATTTCCATATCAAAGTAACCAAATCACTACCATGGTAACAAACCATATCATGATCCTACTTATTGCAATCAAAAACTTAGTAACAAGAATTACTAAGCTGACTGTATAATTTTTCGAGTAACAGGCCTACAAAATGATCAGTTGGGGGTTCAAAATGAATAACTTATAATTGTATGAAAAAAATGAGTAGCAATTGAATAAAAAAAAACAGATTGGCTGCTGAATATAAAAGAGAAGGAAATATTGTCATCTAGGAAATGAGATATAATGTAAATGAGAGGATGAGGTTTGGACAATCATGTGGTTTTCATGAATTAAGGCGCCTTTCTCGCTACCTTTGCTAACAACTCACACTTATATTACCCATTCTTCATGTATTAGAGATCATGGCATTTCGATTTTCGACCCGACAATGCGGCATGCCTACTTACATGGTACACACAGGCATCCCTGCCTCACTGATGGGTAGATTATTAATTGTGCTAAAATTTTTAATTTGTTTTTCGATTGGTAGATTATTGTTGTTTTGGCTAATTTTTATTGTTATTATTTGGACTATTTTTGGTTTAAGTTAAGGGGTCCCAAGATTATGTTAGGGTGACTATGTTTAATTTTCTTGAGTCTAGATTCTAAATCAGCCTTACATATGTTTTAAGACTCACTTTTCCAATGTAATGACTAACACACTTTGTAACGAGATTACAAGTTACAACATTGTTTCCAAAAACAACATTTGCGAAAGCTCTAATGCCAACTTCAAAACAACATTTACAAGCTCTTATGGCAAGGCTTCTAGTATTATGTAACAACTAAACAATCACAGTATATTAATAACAAGTCGTTAATCAATACGATGCACTGTAAACATAACGTTCAAGAAAAAAAATATTTATATGTGATACATATTTCAATTAACAAATAAAATTAAATTAGAGAATTTGTAGGAAAAATCCTATTTAATTAGATCATACATAATTTTATATAGTGATATAAAAAAAGACGGTGAGTTCTAGTTTAAACTAACTTAGTTCAACAATATTTATAATATGCTAACCCCAACCCCACACCATCACCCCCCCCCCCCCCCCCCCCCCTCCCCCACACACACACACATATATATATATATTAGATTAACGATGATGAGTAAAAGGTATGATTTCAAAACCTTGTGAGAAAATATCAAGAGAAATCAACAAATGCATGAGAAATTCCAGCAAAAAATATCTATCTCTGAATTTTATTAGACATTTCTTCTTTTTGAAGTTGCATTTAGAATCAAATAGTTGTTGATTCTCTTGTATGTTCTTACCATATGCATGGAGTACCCTAAAAAAACGAATCTAAATATTCCAAGCAAAACCAAATCATTTCAAAGGCTACACAAAACAAATGCGGCACAAAACAGCAATCAATGGCAAAGCAACGTACTTGTAATCAACAGCGGTGGGTACGGTGAGGGTTCGACGGAAGCACCAGGGTTCTAGCAATGGCGACTGATTGAAGAGGGTGAGGGAGACTGGATAGGGAGAGTGAGACTGATGGAGAGTGGGGGAGGGTGAGGAAGAGTGATCATAGAGAGCAAGGGAGAGTGTAGAGGGAGAGTGTACACCGAGAGAGTGAACAAGCATTGTGAAACGTTAGGTATTCAAATTGTTAAGGAAAACTCAATTTTCTAGTTACTGAGTTATGCATGTATACACGAGCATTTTTTTATTGGAAAAAGCCACGTCTGCTTTGCTAGCGTGGCACAACGCTTATACTAACTCGACTATATGAATATCAAGGTTTTTATTAACTGGCTTATAGGATAATTGAGTTTTATATGAAAAATCGACCCACACATTATCGAGTTTCAAAATAAGGGCATATCCCTAAATAGTTTGAGAAAGAGGAAAAAATGCTAGAAAGTTTGGCTAAAAGGGGGTAAAACCCCATTTTGGCCAAACTTTATGTTGAAAGTGTGCTAAAGTATATTTGTACTTTGAAAAAAAGTTAAAAAAAATAAGAAAAGACAGAAAAAGTGAGGTTTTAAGAAGCTGTACATAAAAAATAAAAGTAAAAGCTGATGACAGACATACTCAATTTGTCTATTTTGCAAAACCTTTAGTATTGGACCTCTTTGTTGTCTTTAATGGTAAGTAGCTTTCGAGCCAATCTAAGGAGGCACATTAGTAGGCACTGGTAATTTGATATAGATACTTAGATACCTACAATGCACTTAAAGCATAAGTTTATATGCTATGGAATAAGTGATTTTGGAGATAATAGGAAACAATAACACCCATTTTTCAAGAGATGCATATGACAAGATTTGGTCATTTGGTGGAAAGATAGGCTCTTTGTTAAGCAAAATACAAAGTTGTGTCGTGAACAAAACCATGAATGCTAATTGCATAACCTACAACACAACAATAAGTATGCAACTTACTTCATAAATAATTTAAAATAAGGTATACAAAAGCCCGTCAATATGTTTGCAATAAAGTGCCTACTATCTCATTGATAAAAGGTTAGAACCAACCGTTCCAAGGGGTAAGCATATTGATGTATCACTATATTTTGAATATAGTGCAAGAGATGTGAGAATATGTCAACTCTATCATATCGATCGAGATGGTAGCCAATCTTATGACCAAGGGGTTGCTTATTATATGAATCAAAAGGTCATGTGGTTGGTATATGTTATGATTGGTGGCTTGAATAAGTTTACACGTGGGTGCATAGCATGGGATTATAACCCATGATGTCTTGGCTATCTAAGACTTTGAGTCCTACTCCATTTAGGACATGTATAGCAACCGTAGCCGACCTTTATATATGCTAATATATATATATATATATATATACTGTCACGCCCCAAATCCCAAAGGGTCCAAAGTATGAGAAAGACGTCTCAAAGTACCTGTAGATTTTTCCTTTTTGACAATCCAATCCATATAAATCATATCAAGTACCAATATCAAGAATTATCATAATAATTCCGTTGAATATACTCTTAAAATAAGTCAGAGCTCTAAGCAATAATTACAAGGACTATTGGCCATAAAAGAATAGAGGTCTGAATAAATAATTACATATCATTAACTTCTCCCATTAGTGGGAATAAAGTCACAACCACTATAATATACAAAAGAATGAGTCAAGCCTATTTTAAGATGTATATCATCTAAGATCTCTATTACAAAAGTTCAGCCTCTATCAATAGTTAGTCTAACTAGTGTTAGCCACCAAAAAGCTGTTTCAAAAAATTGTTGCCTACTCTGAAAAGTTTATAAAATAATGAAATGAGACAGAGCCCAGTAAGTATCACAATTAATGGGGGTAGGAGAAATGCAAGTTTCATTTTCAATAATAATAATATGCTATGACAAGAATGATTTAATAATGAAACAAAAAGTTTCTTAAAGTAAATACCTTGAAACTCTATACTATAATTTGGGAGCACCAACAATATAATTTTCAAAATCATAATATCTAACATAAGGTAAATTATTACAAATATACCATATTACCACATAGACCGGTCAGAGGATCCACCCATTCACAACTAGCATGATATTGTCCTCTCTGGTATGCAGACTCTTGGCCCCATAGACAACGGCCTCACCCATACCCTCAAGGTTTTTCTCTCCCCCCATGGGTAGCAGAGAGAGCGCGTCAAATAGGATCTCTTTTGCATGTGGTCTTTTGGCCCTATGGATAGTAGCCTCACCCATACACAATCAAGGAACCTCTTCCCCCCATGGGTAGCAGGGAAGAACGCATCATCCAAAGTGAAAGGGCTCTGACCTGGATCTGATTTCGTTGTGACAAAGACTACAAAAACCAAATCGGGTGATCACCGGGAAATCACACATGGCATGGTGTTTAAACCACTTAAAGCTCACAGGTTACATTACTTTGAAACACATAGTTTTTATCTAGGTAGTTTCAGAAAAACCTTAAATAATCTAACTTCTAAAAAGTTTGTAAGGTTTTCAACTTCATTCCAGTCAAGAGATTTTCTATCAATTTCCCACATAACAAGACAAGCATCTTTAAATTTTCTAATATACCATAAAGTCCAAGATTTCCCTATCAAAGATTAAATAAAAGATGCTCATTTTTCCATATCAACAATTCATGCAGTTCGCCAAATGCAATACCAATTATGATGCATTTTCATATATATGATCATATATATATTAAGGTTACGACACAATTGTTTTTAGGAAGATATAGTTTCCATAGGTAGTTTCCAAAAGTGTGTCTAACCCAAAAACAATATTTATGCAACATGGTTATTTTTCAAAAATCCCATTAAAGAAGCTACTTAACTCGCAACTGCAAAAGCCTAATTCTCCAAGCTCCAAGGAGATTAGCTAGAACCTAAACAATATCAAGTAAACCTATCACAATAAGCATAGAGCTTGAAATTGTATCTAGCTACAATTTAGGAATTGCCAAATGAGCACTTAATTAGGCAAGCTTAGTATTTAACATCATCAATAATAATATAGTCCACTTCCAAATTTTCTCAACAAATTGACTCACAAGGCATAAACTCCAATTTATAAAGTAAACCCATTTAATTCATCTCCAACATCATTACTAGCTTCCATAAAATTTACACTGCATCATTAAGAGACCCATGAAAGCAAAATCAAAATATCCTCCAAGACAAGAAATTTAGAACTTCAACTAACTCCAAATAAACCCAATGGCAATGGAAAAAAAATTAGATTTACCAAATATCACATGTTATAACTCAAAACCCCTAAATTTTCCACCATAAATAAACCTTAGGTAGTCATCATTAGCACAAATCATATACCCACTCATCAAATAATTCCACAAATACAAAACTCATACATATAAACACATAAATATTACTTCCAATGCTCATAAATCACATGGGTATCATTATTAAAACTTAGATAAAAATAACCTCAAGCAAATGTGTAAAACCCACCAAAAAGATTAGAATTTTACCTTAAATAAAAGATGTGAAGGTGCTTAGAGGTTCTTAGGGATTTTCTGTTGATCTTGCCGGAAAAATGATGGTGGAGATGGTGGGGGGTGGGAGAGGATGAGAGAGTGTGAGATGAGTGTTTGTATTTGTGAGAAGGTGAAAAAGAAAACAAGAGTAGAGGACCCTTGTTGACCGGCCAAAAGAGAGAAAGAGATAGTGTGAAAATGAGTGGTGGAGAATGGTGGGTAGGTGGGAGCACGTGGGACACTTAAAATATCTGACCCTTTTTTTTTTTTTTTTTTTTTTTTAAAAGCTTGGGCCGTTACATATGCTATTATGCAATTTTGTTAGGCAAATTAGTGCTACAATTTTAGAAGTGGTTCTCTTGGCTATCTAAGACTTTGAGTCCTACTACATTTAGGACATGTATAGCAACCCTAGCCGACCTTTATTTATGCTGATATATATATATATATGTATGCTACTATGAAATTTTGTCAGGTGAATTAATGCTGCAATTTTAGAATAGGTTTCTCTATTCTCTGTTATGGTATAGAGTTCTAAGGCGTGACTTTGTTCTAGAGATTTTCAGGTTTCTCTAGTCACCTGCTTCTGGTGATTGAGAGCTCTTTGGGTGTATTTAGGGTTTGAGCTTTGTGAGAGTGTTTTGGTAACACACTTGTAATCTCTTTCTTTTGTTAGTGAAAATTTCTCCTCGACGCCGCCTATGGATGTAGGCCAAAAGCCAAATCATGTAAATCATTGTGTTCTCTGTGTGATTGTTTCTTGTGTCTTTCTATTTCTATTTTGCATAAACACACTATTATTTGGATACACACACAACAAATAGTTATTTATGCTTCTGCTATTCTCAAAAAATTGGTATTAAAGCTTCCGCTTTTACAACAAACTGGTATCAGAGCCTTCGGTTCTTTGTTTTGGGTTAAGATTGTTCATCAAATCTATTTGGTTTTGTTATTAGTTCACTGTGTTATTTGAAATGACGACAAAGGCTTTTTCGGCAGCAAGATTTGAGATTGAAAAATTCAACGCAAAGAATGATTTTAGTTTATGGCGTGTCAAGATGCGTGCTTTGTTAGTGCAACAAGGATTATGGAAAGCATTAAAGGGCAAGAATGCTTTGCCATCGACACTATCAGATGAGGAAAAATAAGATCTCTTGGAATGGGCACATAGTGCAATTATGTTGTCTCTTGGAGATGAGGTTCTGAGAGAGATTGTAGATGAAGAAACAACTGCAAGATTGTGGCTAAAGTTGGAGAGTCGGTACATGACTAAGTCTCTTACAAATAGCTTGTACATGAAGCATCCACTATACACCATTCGGATGAAAGAAGGTACACTTGTTTCTGACCATCTTGATGCATTTGACAATATTGTTCTTGATTTGAAAAATATTGAATGCAAAGTAGAAGATGTGCAACATGCTCTAATTTTGTTATGTTCATTGCCTCCTTCTTTTGAGCACTTTGTCGACACCATGTTGTATGGTTATGGAAGAGATTCTATCTCGATTGATGATGTCAAAGATGCATTGAATTCTAAGGAAATGAAAGAAGGTTTTTGAAAATTGGGGCAATAATTGTGATGATGGTCTTGTTGCTAGGAGTAGATCCAATGAAAATGGGTCTAGTAGTAATAGAGAAAAATTTGGATCAAAATCTAGATATAGAAAATGTCATTATTGTAAAAAGGAAGGACACTAGAAAAATGAATGCGTGCTACTTAAAGAGAAAAAGGAGAACGAGGGTACTTCAAATGCTAGTAATACTGCTAGTGTTGCGGAGGTTAATATTGTGGGTGATGACATAGTTCTATCAGTATCTACTGGTTGCTCCAGCAATGCTTGGGTTCTTGATTCAGCTTACTCCTATCATATGACTCTTAGAAGAGATTGGTTTACTACCTATCAGTCAATTAGTGGTCGTGAAGTTTTGATGGGAAATAATATGACCTGTAGGGTCTTGGGGATAGGAACCGTGAGAATTAAGATGTATGATAGTGTTGTTAAGACTTTGCCTAATGTTCATCATGTGCTATATTTGAGGAAAAATCTTCTATCTTTGGGTATATTCAATTCTAAAGGGTACAAATACATCGGTGCAGGTGCAGTTTTGAGAATTAGTAAGGGTGCTTTAGTTTTCATCAAGGGAAAATTGGTGAATGGTCTTTATATGCTACAGGGAAGCACAATTGTTGGTGCTACAACAATATCTTCATCAGTAGATCCAGATTCAAATAATACTTGTTTGTGGTATATGCAATTAGGGCATATGAATGAGGCTAGCATGTCAATATTAAGCAAATAAGGTTTGTTCAATACTTTGAAAATTAGGAAGCTGGACTTTTGTAAACATTGTGTCTTTGGTAAGCAATGTAGTGTCAAGTTCACTATTTTTGGGTGTATTTTCTGAAATATAAGAGTGATGTTTTTATCACCTTAAAGCAATATAAGACGCTTATTGAGAAGCAAACTTGTAAAAGAATTAAGCGTTTCTAGATAGGTAATGGTTTGGAATATTGCTTAGGTGAATTTGATGAGTTTTGCAAGAATGAAGGTATCGTGAGACACTGCACTGTTAGAAGAAAACCACAATAGGAAGGGGTTGCAAAACATATGAACAAAACTATTTTGGAGAGGGCTTGTTGTATGCTCTCAAATTTTGGTTTGTCTAAGGACTTTTGGGCTGAACAATAAATATGGCTTGCTATTTGGTAAATAGGCCTCCATAAACTATCATTGAATTTAAGACTCCTTTTGAGGTATGGTTTGGTACTCTTGCTGATTACTCTATTTTGAGAGTATTTTGTTATCCTATATATACGCATGTGAATGATGGTAAACTTGAGCCAAGGAAAATAAGTGCATATTCCTAGGCTATGCATTGGGGATAAAAGGTTATAGGTTGTGGTGTACGAATATAGGATCCCTATGGTTAATTATCAAAAAAGATGTGAACTTGACTCGAACAAGAAATCTTCTTGACTTTGGTTGGAAGATAAATTGAATGGTATTCACAACAAATCTCTAGCTTTGAGCTTATTAGAGATTTATTGTTCTTCAAGTCTTTGAATGTGAAGGCTTTTAGGTTGAAGTTCTTTGAGGCTTTAGAGGCTTGATCTGTTGAGCTTTAAGGATTTGGGGTTTATTGAAGTTTATGAAGGGCTATTTAGCTTGATTCCAATAGAACTTCAAAGAACTTCTTTGAATGTTCTTCGTGTGTTCTTGAGGCAGAATTTCTCTAGAGCTTGACGTCTTAAAAAATTGTCTAGAATGAGAGGAGGTATGCCTTATATTTATAGTGGCTTCAAAGGATGAGTCCCACTTGGGATTAACCTCCCTGTAGATAATTATCTCTATTTTTTTATTTATTTTAATAGAGATAATGTTTAAATATTATCATTCCAATTTAATTAAGATATTTATCTCTATATAATTAGGATAATTATTATTAGGATATTTACCTCTATTTAATTAGGATAATTATTATCTTAAATGACACATGTCAACACTTGATTTATCTAATTTAATGACATTAATTTAGAATTTGTCACTAAATTTTAATTTGGCATTTTATAATTGGCTTAAAATTTTTCCTCCTACACAGTCAAAAAAGAGTATTGGGACAGTCAAAGGCCATAGTGTTAGTGAACAGGTGGAGCTTGAGGTTGAAATTTTGTGGATTGTTGCTTTGGGTGAAGAGAATGTGTTTCTTCAATATTTGAAAGGTACTACAGATATTGACTTGGTATATTACAGGGCTTCTATAGATAGTAGTAGCATTACTGGATTTGTGAATTTTGATTTTACTGGTGATTTGGATAAGAAGAGATTTCTGATAGGTTATGTCTTCACATTTGGTTGTGCCATTAGTGGGAGGTGACACTACAGTTGACGATTGTTTTGTCTATCATAGAGACAGAGTATATGGCAGTGACAGAGGTAATGAAGATAGCTATTTGGCTAAAGGGTTTGGTTGGTGATCTAGGTTTATAGCAAGATGATACTGTTGTATTTTGTGTTAGTTAGAGTGCCATACATTTGACTAAAAATAAGATGTATCATGAGATAACCAAACACATTGATGTCAAATATTACTTCATTGTGAGATTGTATCTTAAGGCACCATTGCAGTTAGAAAGGTTGCTACATTGAATAATCTAGCGGATATGATGTCCAAGCTATTTTTTTTGGACAAGTTCAATTATTGCTTGGACTTGATTGGTGTTTGCAGTTTGTGATAGCCCTTAGTGGCTTTGGTTTGGCGGTGGAGAACTTTCGTTTATTGGGCTTGACCAAATTCAAGCCAAGGTGGAGAAATTGGTAGCTTGAATAAGTTTACACATGGGTGCATAGCATGGGATTATAACTCATGATGTCTTGGCTATCTAAGACCTACTCTGTGTAGGACATGTACAGCAACCCTAGCCGACCTTTATTTATGCTAATATATATATATATATATATATATAAATATGCTATTATAAAGTTTTGTCAGGTGATTTAGTGCCGCAATTTTAGAATAGTTTTCTCTATTTTATATTATGGTATAGAGTTTTAAGCTGTGACTTTGTTCTAGAGATTTGTTAGGTTTCTCTAGTCACTTCCTTCTTGTGATTGAGAGCTCTTTGGGTGTATTTAGGATTTGGGCTTTGTGAGAGTATTTTGGTACCACCTTTGTAATCTCTTTCTCTTGTTAGTGAAACTTTCTCCTCTCCTCGATGCTGCCCTTAGACCTAGGCCAAAAGCCGAAAAATGTAAATCATTGTGTGATTGTAAGTCTTTCTATTTCTATTTTGCATAAACCCACTGTTATTTGGATATACATGCAACAAATAGATATTTACGCTTCCACTATTATCAACAAATTGGTATTAAAGCTTCTGCTTTTACAACAATATAATATTTATAATTGAACACTTAAGGTGGTAACTACAGGTTAATTGCATAGTCAAAAGGATTACAGAAGCCTAGAAAAAATTATCTATGTAACTTTAGTTTGGACACACTTGAATCTAATACAAAAGTAAGGAAGATTATTTTATAATTGATGATGCAA